>MVJL01001353.1:0-205613 GCA_002156465.1 Macrocentrus cingulum | reverse complement strand
AAAAAAAAAAAAAAAAAAAACATTGACCATAAAAAATGAGAATTTGTGAAAAATTCGTGTTAATGATTATAATGAACTTCTCGTTTTTCGCCATTATAGATGAAATTGATTTGATATTTTTCATTTTCAGACACAAAAGCCGAACGTGGAGGCGACTTCCTGTATACGCCTACTACAAAAGCTGCATCCTCAGCTCGTTAAACTTGGCCGTTCACGTGAGACACCGTGACTGCACATAGAAGTTATATATGTACAATGTAGCGATCTTAATCCTCGGCAACACGCGCCACTAGAAACTTTATGTTGGCGGTCTCTCACGATCCAGCTAAAGCGTCGTGTAAATACACCATCGACTCAGGGAAAGTGTAACCACAGACTACAAGACGTAAATCTAGAAGACACGAAGACCACCATTGGGTGCAGCAACGGGCTAACTCACGCCCTTTAATAATACTCCACGTGAAAGGTTCTATTCAGTGTCCGATAAACCAGTAAAACACTTGGAAAAAAACTTCAACTTCACATACGACAACCTTGAATTCAGATTCCAAATGATTTCAAACACTCCATTCGTACTTTAACCATTAAAAATTCGTGAAATTTGAAGTTTTCTTAGAGTTTCAACTACCAAAACACATTTCAACTTGTAAAACAATCGAAATCGCATCAAAAACAATGAAAAAAATCCTTCAGAAACTCGAACTTTACATACCACAACCTTAAATTCAGATTCCCGATGCTTTCTAACATTCCATTCGTACTTTAACCATTAAAAATTCGTGAAATTTAAAGTTTTCTTAAGGTGCCATTTACCAAAACACATTTCAACTTGCAAAACAATCAGATTCGCCAAAAAAACAATGAAGGAAATCCTTAAGAAACTCGAACTTTACAAACCACGACCTTAAATTCAGATTCCAGATGCGTTCAAACACTCCATTCGTACTTTAACCGTTAAAAAGTAGTGTAACTTAAAGTTTTCTTAAGGTTCCAACTACCAAAAACACATTTCAACTTGCAAAACAATCGAATTCCCATCAAAAACAACGAAAAAACCAATTCGGTTTAACCGAACCTTTTGAACGAAATCCGAAAACAATGGAAATAATTGTTTTCTGTTTATGGAATTGATCTTTAAACGTTGCATTTGATCTAAATCAAACAGAAAACCCAATTTAATAAATAAAACTACCTCAAAAACAACAAATTCACAACAATTACAGACACTAAATAAACCGGCATTGGCAATGAATTCATGAAGAAAACCGAATTTGTTTTAAATAGACACATAAATAACAATTTGATGATATAATCACGTTAAATATGTGTTATGATAATCAGAAAATACTTGACAAAGTGTGCCTTTACTATCTCATAATCTTCATCATCATTAAATTAATCTAACTGCTCATGAATAGAGCAGTAAAGACGTTCTATAATAGCACACCTTGGGGTTTAATATTAAATTCTAGTTTTATCAGATGATTGTGGTGCTTCATTCAAATTCCATCATCAAGATATAGCTGTATAAAAAAATCACCATCGATCATCACATAAAGCCAGTTATTAAACCCTCGGAATCATTTCATATTCATGAAACAAAAAAACAAATAGTTGGATATCTTAAAATAAGAAACAGTTAATCATCGTTTGTATATCGTCGATCAATTGGGCGCAAAGTTGCTGACATGAAATTGTTGTCGACATTAAAATTAACCATCGTATTTCCGTCCAACTAAATGAAGACGTTGTGACACTCGTGATGCATTAGTAAAATTGACGATATTATTTGGAAGAAAAAAGGAAAAAAAATGTTGCATGTAAATTAAGTGAAGTGGAGAAATTGGGCGATGTTAAAACGCACCTTTAACACCTTTTGCACACGTACCTCATCATTAAAGAATATTTATAGGCGGCTAATAAGCGTTGTGACGCGTGATCGCAACATGAGATGGCGTGAACGCATCCATCATAATTTCTCTTTGCATGATGCGGTGTCTCGCCACCTTTTACATCTGTACACAATTCGCATTCATGAGCTATCATCGCCTGCAAGCTTTTCTCATCAAAATGCAAACGTCTTGGGATGGATGATAAGAATGGCGAGAAAGCTTCTATAGGGTTGTGAGGCTCAGGTCACAATGCACATCAGGCAGTTAATCATCACGTCGCATATTCATCACAATGCTCCATCAGCTCAGAGGTCAAAGCTATTTAATGACCGTGATGAAAGATATTAGGTTTTTTGCCAAGTGTGTTAATTGATGGAAATTGATTTTGACAGAGAAATGCTTATAAGTATTGTGTAAGTTATAGTTCAAGGGAATCAATTATATATTCTGACATTCCGAAGAGTTTATCTGATGATGATGATGATTCAGAGAGAAGAGTTTTATGGTAATTCTATAGTTGAATGATTTTTTTTTCGTGATAACTCGTTAACTAAGCGAGATAACGAAAAATCTTAAGAGAGTTAAATGATTGAGGATTTAATTATCTACAAAAAATGTTGAATAAGTTTTTTTGTAACTTCATCAATTTTTGGGTTATTAGAGTTTTTTAAAAATTTTCATTTTTTTAAATATCGCGCAAATGAGTCAAAATATCGAAAAAGTTTATCTGACATTTTTTGTAAAAAATTCACTGATAAATTATTTATCACTCTAAAGTTACTTCAAAATAAATTTCATCGAGAAACAAAGCATTTAACAATAAATCGCATATTTATTTCACGATAAAACCCGCAAATTTGAAGTTTAGCGAGTGGTCAAAAATCTTTAAAATATCGCCAGGGGGTTGTAAATTTTTCTAGGTGCTTATTAAACTCTAAAGTAACTCTAGAATAAATTTCATTGAAAAACAAAGCATTTAACAATAGATTATGTAATTATTTCTCTATAAATTTTGTAAATTTGAGGTTAGAGGGTTGCTGATGGTCTTTAAAACAACGTCAAAGGGTTGTTAATTTTTTTAGGGGTCCTTTAGACTCTAAATAATAATTAAGGCTTGGTATTGTTTTAACGGGGCGCCCGTATTAAAGCCAAGATAAAATGAAAATTTTAACTTTCTAAAATTCTCTAACAATTATCAGTTTTTTTACTACAACAATGAAAACAAACTGATGGTTACTGAAAAAGCCTTTATCGTAAATTACGAAGGTTTCACTTGATGACAGTGATGATGATTTGACATTGACAACGACATGAAGCTTCTTGTATTACTCGGAAAAAATAGAATCAAGATGCATGAAGCAAATGATCAACGTCATTTCCTGTCTCTCGTAAGCTCCTTGATGCTCATATTGCAATTCTCTATTTTCCCCATCGTTTATTGCGGCTTTTAACGCAGGTATATTAATTAAAGTGCAATTTGCCGGCTAATGATAACCTCACAGACTCTGCGCGCAACGGTTTTGATATCCGTTAAGGCGTAACAGTAAAAGCTCGTGCATTAGTTGGATATGCCAGCGACGTAGCTAGGTAGTGGCTTAATCGAAATATTGCCAAGCTGATAGCCACGACCACCTGGACGATAAAGAATTGCAGGTGATAACCATCACGAACCGCCGATTGTCTTATCTCGCAATCATAATCGACTTCTCGTCCCTCGCAAACTCTTCAGAGATCCATTTCTTTCCAGTAACCCCATCCTAATTCTCGATATATCGAGTCTAAACTACCGCAAAAATCATCAAAATTGTCGAAAATCATCCCTCGACCCTCAAAACTAAAATGTAAATGAAAAATACTCACGCAATATAAAAATTATCCATTAAATGTAAATCATTTAAACTCAAATTTTGGTTTTTGATTGATAACTCGGTAACCAAGTGAGATAACGAAAAATGTTATTTAAGATAAATGATTTCTCATTAAATTTTCTACAAAAAATGTAAAATAAACTTTTTTGATATTTCAAGTCATTTTCGAGATATTTAAAAAAAATATAAATTTTCAAAAAACTGTAATATTTCTAAAACTAATAGAGTTACAAAAAAATTTATCTAACATTTTTTGTAGGTAATTAAACCCTCGATAATTTAACTACCTTAACATTTTTTGTTATCTCGCTTAGTTAACGAATTATCACGAAAAAAACCTGAAAATATCCACAATATCTGTCTAGTAAAATTTCAAAAACGTTCGAAAATTTACTTTAGATATATAATGAGATATTTTGATAGAAATATAATTATTACTTTATAAATTGATCGATCAAATAAAATTTAATTATAATTTTGTTATAATATAAAAATTCATTTTTTACAATGAATTCTTTTAAATTGTTTAGTAAAAGGTTTTTCCGATGATGACATGTCTCAGAGGGTAGTTTTTTAATCGACATTTGTTGTGAGGACAGTGGAAAAATAGCGATACAAGTGATTGGGTATTTTAACGGTTACAAAGTGCTTTATGATTGCTTTAGGTTGATGTGTATAAGACTATAGAAAGATTTATTGCGCGAGTTATCGGCATCGCAACGTGTTGGAGTGCTCGTAGAAGCAAGAAAAGACATGTTCTTCTCTCGAGAATGCCCGCCATATGTAATCCCAATTGTTTCTTGTGTTTCTCCCCCCTTCAATTACAATAATTATCTACACATATAAAGTACGTTTCGCGTGTCGAGAACGCATTAAACCCAAGTGCATCCACACACAGATAACTGCCTGTTTGCGATCTTTATGAAGAAGATAATTACGATCGATTGGATTTATCGCTGCAGATCGAATGACGCATTTTATTGTCTGATGTCCAGTACGTCGCTGTACCTCTGCCTACCCTTTTGCTTCTTCAGGAAGTCTACTGTTTTATATAGGTGATGAAATCATTCAATTATTTATTTATAGTTGCATATGAGTCAATAAAATTATTAACACTGGGTTTTATTAATTACTTTTTTATGTTTTATTCACGATTAAATATTAATAAATTTTTCTCTTTAGTAGGTTTGTAGGGAGGAAATAGTACATTATTCACCAAGGGAGCAAAAGAGGTCATTTCAACCGTGAAAAATTTACTGCCCGGGCTGTAGGCGAAAATAACCTCTTTTCCATCCCGAGGTAAACATACGATTTTTCGTTGTAGCGGGAGATAATAGGGTTTTTCCTCCCGGAAAAGAGGGAGCAAAAACGCCATTTACTCCCGCTATGACGAAAAAAATTTTTTTTGTGTGGAAAATTCGTTTAAAAAAAAAAAACATTTCGGTAAATTTTTAAAAATTGAACATAAATTTAAATTTTGATTTTATTTTTATCAGCCATTTTATACCTAAATTAAAATTTTTTTTCAATAGAAATCAAAAACCATTAGTATTTACTGTTTTTTTTTTTGTTTTTTATTACAATTAATTTAACTATTTGAATAGTACGTGATTTTTAAAAAATTTCTAATTTAGATTTAATTCTAAAAAAATTCATTGAAAAATCGGTTCAAATTTCTGATTTTAATTTTATAATTTTTTGTCTATACTTCAAATCTGAATTTTTGTCAAAATATAGTTATAGAAAATTCCCAGACAAATATTTTTAAGAAAACTTTTTTTTTACTATGTTTTTTATTGAAAAAAAAAAAAAAAAATTGTGGTTATTGACTGTGGTTTTGACTGGCAAATTTTGCAGCACACGTCGTAACGATTGCGGTTAATTTATCGTGATCGGATACCCACAGTCGATCGGCAACATATACAAAGCCCACGTCACAACTTTACCACCGTATAACTTGTGGTGAATTTTTTTTTCCCACTAAAAGAATTTTTTTTCCTAATCCAAGTATATAATTTTTTGTAATACAATACTTATAAAGGTGAATTTACCTCTCAAATTTCACTTTTACTCGTGGTACAACACTGCAATTATTAGCGATCTATTGCTCAATTTGATTAACTGCGCATGCGCTCGATATGCAATCGAGATTTACTGCTGCTAATGATCAATAAAGATGGCACAAAAGTTGCGGTAAAATTTCAGTCTATATTATTATATCGTAATACACATCATAGACAATATCTTGACAGTTTTTGCCGTGTATTTATACATAAATTTATCAATTGTCAGCTCATGAAACGTTTGCAATTCACGCAATACCATCGCGCTCCCACGATTTTTTTTTTTTTCACCTCGAGTCAAATTCTCGACCTCGCTTTTTTTTCTCACAAAAAATCCCTTCAATTTATATATATATGTATATAAGAAAGTCCCAAATTTTTGTTTGGGGTTGGCGTCTCAGATATTTATGATAATTACATGAAATCTGCAGTATTCGACGCAGAATTTCATGCGTGGTTTCGTTAGGGTATTTTTTTGTAGAATTCAATACTCAATACCCACAAAACTAATAATTTTAATGATTCTATACGTCAATTGTTTAGGTGATTTTTTTTATCAAGTTGAACATCGGCATATGTCTTTTATTGATGTCTTTGTATCGATCGAATTTAAATGGCTAAGACAAGGTTAAGGTTTAGATGGAAAAAGAGCATTATATCGACGAAATAGTCATGTAATGCAGCATATTAAATGTTTTGCTTAGCCACGATATTTTTCCTACAATTAGTTAATAGTTCTAAGAACGCTCAAAAAAATCACAACCCTCTAGCGTCGTTTTAAAGACTATCGCACACCCCCAAACCTCAAATTTATGGGAAATAATTATGAAATATAGTGTTAAATACTTTGTTTTTCAATGACATGTTTTTTATAGTTAAATTATAGTCAAACGTCAAATTTATGGGAAATAGTTGTAAAATATGGTGTTAAATGTTTGACTTCGCGATGATATTTTTTCTGCATGTAATTTAGCGTCTCTAAAATAAGTAGCACACCGAGCGAAGCAGGCAGAGACATGCCAGTACTACCTGTGTCGAACAAAAAGTTAAAAATTGAATATTTAATCAGCACAAAAATTGTTATTAAAGAAAAAAACATTTTTTTTCATAGAAAAATGCAAAAAATATTGACATCAAATCACACGTTTTTAATTTTCAACTTTTAATTTCGGTTCAATAAATTTTTTTTCAAGAGTATTTAAAATCTAATTAATTGATGTCGATCGAATTTTGTTTAACCGTTATTTTACTGTTATGCACGTAATGGACCAGTTAAAACCGTGGAAATTTGTCTAATTTTAAGAGCCGTCGTCTCTCGACATTAGACACCCGGAAGCACTCTAATTTTACACACTCACAAGCAATTTATTTACATAAATATATGTGCATGCACAGAGATATTCAAAGAATAATAATTTTTAAGAATAATTTACGATCAAAAATCATAAATAAAAAAAAAACATACATCGAGATAAGATTGGGAGATTGGGATCCGAGAGATTGGAATTTTAGTGCATGTCGGAGGCAATTTTTTCCGGGTGTCGATCAACAACAACGGTACTCGTGGGCGACCTGCACCTGCAAGCGATTGATAACCCACCTCGAAATTGCCAGTTTTCCATCCCGAAAAAAATAATAAATCAATCAATAAAATTCATTCAATTTTTTTTGTAATAAAAAAATACTTATTTTTTAATAAAACCAATTAATTGGTGAAATAGGGACCAATTTCTTGCTTAATAATTCATTTAAATGATGAAATAATTATCGCCATGCATGAAAAAAATTTTTTTTATGTGTAATTCGAATAAAAAATTGATTTTTTTATATTTTTTTTTCGTTGGAAAAAAATCAGAGAAATAAAAAAACGGTGATAAAACGTCTCGGTGAGTGTTGGATTAGTTGGATATCTAATGAGCGGAAGGAAACGATGTTAGAGAGACATTTTGAGGTTAAGGAAGTTGATAGGTATACCGCGCGCTTGCAAAAGTCCTCTACGACCACCGCGCCACGTAGCGCAGCATTGCTGAGACGCCGTTACAGTGTTTCTCGACGGTCCCCGGCGGAACTCGCATCTCAGGGAGTATGGTAGAAACTAACCGCAATTTTATTTTCGCCTCAACTTCTCTCCACTTCGCTCTTGCTCCTACCCTTTTATCCCGGTAAAAACATTTCTGATCCTCGCAATTTCTTCTCTCTATATCTACAGTAGTGCATCCTTTCTCGTGACTCTGTGAGTGCACGACTCGCTTCGCGCAGTCTCGGCCATGCTCGCGCCGTCACCATCCTCTAACATGCTTCCCCGATTTTACGATATTTATGCAAGCACTATTATATGCTTCATTACCATATGACTATCATTTTTGGTATTCAAGAATATTTTTTTTGTGAAACAACGTTATAAATTTAATTGAAAACTCTTTTTTTTTTCTTTTTTTTTTTGATGGATTTTAATTCTGATCTACTTCGGGGCTTTACCACTTGACAGATGGCGCTGGCAGTCATTTCGAACAACTTTAATTGTAGATTTTTGATAAAACCATAAAGAAAACATAAAAAATCAAAATTTTAGTATTTTTTCCGGTGAAAAAAATCGATGAACTGTTAAATATATTTTTTAATGATTTTTTTTTTTCATCAAGATAAAAAAAATATCTACAAAAAAAAACGAAACATCTGAATTTCGTAAAAACAAGGCAAATCATCTCAAAAACGTAAAATCCAAGTTTAAAAAATCGAAATTTCGATATTAAAATTTTTTTCTGGTGAAAAAAAAAAATCAATGGACCTCGCAATATTTTTTGTTTTATTAAATATTTTTTACTCATGCAAAATTCCAAGGTTAAAAAATCTTTTTGAACTAAAAAAACAAATTATTTTCATAATTTTTTTCGGGTATATAGCGTTTAAGTATAAAAAATCTTCATTAAAAATTTTTAATATTGAAATTTCGACATAATTTTTTTTTTGTTTTACAGAAAAAAAATGATCGATGGACCTTTCCTATATTTTTTTTTTTCATGAATTAATAAATTTTTTAATTACACTGATGATATTAACGACTGTTTTTTTCTTTAAGTTCATAAATTTAATAAATCTTCTTTTATTGAAATCAAAAATTTTTTTCATTTGAAATAAATATTTATAAAAATGTTTTATTGTTGCAAAAACTGTAAAATTCGAGTGTTTGAGAGCTAGCAGGAGAAAATAGGGGTATGAAATTGAAATAGTATTTTTCGCATAACTGAAAAGTTTGCGGCTTGTGGTAAATTTAACTCACGTGTGTGCCAGGTGCAAAAGTGATTTTCTTGCCGCAGGAAAAATTCTTTAGTTGCCAGAGACATCGACTTGTAACCTGCAGCTATGTACATACATTTACGAGAGATGCATACCTGCATGTCCCAACAATAATTACACAATTAGCCAATACACCATATATACTATCCTATATAAAGCCTCAACTGTCTTGTCAATGTGGCTGCGGGTATGTAATTGAAATTCTGTCACCTTAATCAAATTTATTCCATGCTCCGGATAGTGTAACCGTTTGCTCCCAGGTGAGATGATTAATTATAAAATTATATGGTAAGCCTCTATGACAGTTTTATACTGCAAGGGACGTGTCATGAAAAAAAAAAAAGTTACAATTTTTTTTTCTTGTTCAACAAGATTTCTTTCTCATGTTTACACGATCTGGGTGTGCATATTTTTTTACCAACATGTATCATACATCATTGAAGACTTTTTTTTTGTCAAAATAATCAAAAACAATTTTTTAACCCTTATAGTTTTAAGAGAAAAAAAATTTTTTCATCAAAAAAAATTTTTTTTAGATGCAGGATCTATGTTTGATTGCATTTTTTCTTGGAATAAAATTGAATTGTTGCAATTTTGCAGTGTCCGAGTACTGGGACAAAAAGTGTCCGATTATAGGTACATTCACGTTTAAACTGACAAACAGGTGGAAAAAATTTTTTTTTTATGTTTAAAAGTATAAAAATAATGTTATGAGTGTAATATGGATGTTTTGTGCATTATAGAAAGTAAGTGTATACAATTTAAACGATCCACCCACGTCGTGATGCGACCTCCGCGGTGCGAATTTTCTACGCACGATTATTTTGCGATCTCTGCTGCGGCTCAGGCACGCGCACCCGGCTCTAATGATGATGGGAGAGACACAGAGAGTCTGTTGTGGCGCTTCAAAGACTACCCAGTGTCAATGAAAACACACACTTTTTATCCTACGATTCATTTCGAATGCATTTTTCAATGGATTTTTCCCGAAATATTGAAAAACACTTTTTTCTATATTGAAAAAAAAATTCGACATTTACCAGTTATTTTTTCCTCTTTTTAATTTTCATGGTAAAAAAAATAATCGACAAAAAATCCTGAGGGTTTTTTTGTTTGTTTATAGAGCAGACATGGGGGTATAAGTGATGCTGGTTTTTTTTCTCGAGTAGTTGTGGGAAAAATCTGTGCCACTGATCTCTGTTTTCTGTTGGTTATCGCTTGAGGTCATTGAAGAAAATTAAAAATAGACCAGAATCGACAGTGAAAAGTTTTTTTTCTCAGTTGCTTATTAGAGTTACATCATTTTGTTTGGGGATATAAACGTTTAAATTGAAATAGAAAAGAAAAATAAATGTTTTTTTTTTTGTTCAAATAATTTTTTTTCATGATTAAACCTAAAAATAAGTCTCATAATTCTTGCTTGAAAATAGCAAGCACTTCCTTTGAACTATCATTTCAATAAATAAAGAGAAAAACCTGTTTTCTTTCTAGTTATTTATTTTTTTCGATAATCATTTCTGCATAGCACGAGGCCGCGCAGATAATCCGTATTTATTGACTTATTTTTATACACTAATAAATTACTGTAAGAAATAATCGGGAAATAGATTTTTTTTTAATTAATCAACATTAAAGTGGAAAATTAACCGTATTTATTTACTTATTAAAGAATAAACTTTTTATTTATTTTTTTTAATCAAAAATATTTATTTAATGCAGGAATTATGTCATAAAAATAATTGACATATGAAACGATCATGATGAGGATTTTTTAAGTATAAAAATTCAATAGAAAAAAATTTTTTTTTTTCCCTCAAAATCGAAAGTTTAAATAAATAAATTTAAAATTTAATAAATCTCAGATATATAATTAAATATGAAAAAAATAGAATCTAAAAATAAAATTTGTGAATTCTAATCAATTTTTCCGTCACTTTTTATCTGAAAAAAATTTTTTTAATTATCCAAAATTACTTTTTTAGTATTTTTAGGTTTCGAAAAATTTTTTAAAATTATTTTTGATTGATTTTTCTGTTGATTCTTGATCTTAAAATTTTTATCAAGTGTTCGGTATTAGTTTTTCATGATTTTCGGGTTTCAAAGAATTTTTGAAAAAATCATTTTTGACCGATTTTTTGTCATTTTGAGTCTCTTACTTTTTTGTAATTATCTAAAATCAACTTTTCACAATTCCCGTGATTAAAAAAAATTTTTTTAAAATTATTTTTGATCGATTTCTGTCGATTTGTGATCTCAAAATTGTATCAACTGTTCAGTATCAGTTTTTAATTATTTTTGACCGATATTATTGTCATTTCGTGTCTCTTATTTTTTTTTTAACTATCAAAAGTTAACTTTCTATGATGAAAAAAATTTTTTTCTATTATTTACACATAATTTTTTTAATGTTTTTGCTTTTCGGATTTTTTAAAAGTGTCGTTCAAGTCATTTTTTTTCAAGTTTTTGCAGTTAAATAATTTTTTAAAATAATCCCCGGCTGTTTTAACGATATAAAACTCACCATACATCAATCCA
The DNA here is from genome assembly GCA_002156465.1 of Macrocentrus cingulum. Classification (NCBI taxonomy): domain Eukaryota; kingdom Metazoa; phylum Arthropoda; class Insecta; order Hymenoptera; family Braconidae; genus Macrocentrus; species Macrocentrus cingulum. The sequence continues at coordinate 193,958 of MVJL01001353.1, read as the reverse complement.
CGCCACTTTTTAGCCGGTTCCTGATATCTGTTAACCGGAAAAACAATCTTCGGAGCCGGTGGACAGCGTTTATACACGACCATACACCTAAGACACTTCCTGCGAGTGGGCGTCGCAGGTACCGGCTGAATATGAACGTAAGCCATCGGTTGTTGTTTTACCGTCGACCTCGACGACGTAAAACCCACGTACCTCGTCCTCGAGGACGGGTGCCTCTTGAACGATTTAACAACTTTATCAACATCTCGACGTTGTCGATCACTTTTATCCACCAATTTTCCATAATCCCCATCATCAGCATTGACAGTGGATAAAAAATTCCTCCGAATTTCCCCTGAATAATCTCGATATCCGAGCACTATTGTGGCAGTTGATATCACCACTACTAGAGCGAAAAAACCCCGAGTCCAGACTGTCCAACTTCCGGGGCGCATTTTCGCATATTCTTCATTCTTTTACATAATTCAAAAAAATATTTTTCACCTTTTTTTCATTGCACTACACCTTGACACCTCCACAACACTTGAAAAAAAAAAAAAATAAAATAAATCTTTTTCTATCAATTTTCGATTTTTTACCGGTGAAAAATAATTTTGAAAAAATTTGAAAAATTTTTTTTCGGCAAAATTTTAAGGTTTTTGAGGAGTAGGTGGATGGGGTTGGTTTTGAAAAGGAATTTTTGGTTGGGGAAAAAATTTTTTTTTTTTGAAAAATTTTTTTTTCGGGTTTTGGCGAAGATACGTGCTCCGATGACGGCCCGCGAGACACTGGCACGCTACCATTAGCATTAGCCCGGCTTTGCCCTGCTTCCATCTCCTTCGTTCCTTCGGTTGGCGGTCTCGCGGCGTTTGGTTATCCCACCTCCGCGTGTATGGACTCTGTGTAGTAGTTCCGTACCGTTCAGAACCTCAATGATTTTTTTTTTTTCGTCTTTTTTCATGTGTGACACGTGGGTGTGCTGATGTATTGTATATGTACGTGAGCCCTAGAGGAAATTAGAAAGGTTTCATTTGAAAAGTCGACTGTAGACAGATGTGTAAGTGTGTCAGAAGTGTATTATAGCGTCGGATGATATATTATATCGAAATCAAAATTTTTGATGATGATAAATATTGTTTTTTTTCGACATTGTATACATTTTTGAGTTGATTTGATTTATTCATATAGGCAAAAAATTCTTGGATGTTAATTTTCATTGGATTTAATCATTTTGCAGAACGAATTTTTGATTAAATGGATGCTTCAGTCTAATTGATTATTTTTTTTTCATGGTAAAAATTAGAAAAATTGAATAATCAGTTTTTGGTTTGACAAAAAAATTTTATCTCTTAATTCTCTCTCGAAAACAGTTTTTCCCGACACAATATAGAACTTAAAATTTTTAAATTTTAATGAGTCAAAAAATATGAATTTTTTTTTTTTACAATTTGATTGAAATTTTGGATTTTAAAAAAATACAAAAAGTATAGATATGGATATTTAACCAATAAAACTTGATAGAAAAAATTTAAACAAACAATAAAAAAACAAAAAATAAAATTTTTTAAGTCTACTTTAATTGAAACTTTTTTAATTGCTAATATCTTGATAAGGATCCAAGTTAGATGAATTTTGTCAAGGACCTTTATTGTAGATAATAAAATTTTCTTCAAAAAAGATCTTTTGCTATTATAAAAAATTTTCAGAAATTTTTTTATTTGAAAATTATTTAGTTTTATAACAATAAATAACTAAATTTATCTGAATAACTGGAAATCAAATATTTTAATAATCTTTTCATAAATATAGTCATCTTAAAAAAATTTTTTGTATAGAAAAAAAATTTTCTCATAGTAAAAAAAAATCCGAAATAATTCAATTAAAATTTAATAAAATATAAAAACGAATAAATAAATAAAAAAAATTTTTTTTTTCTTCAAAAATAATCCTCTCTGTTAACAACATGTTTACAATAGTAAAACAGGAAATTTTCCGGGCAGGCGGGAAAAATTTTTTTTTTTTTTTGCAAAAAGATTAAAGAGTTCCGACACTAGATATCCAAGTAAACAGACTGTATAGTGTTGAGTGATGTAAAGACCGAGGAAATATTTCTCCGTGAGTACACATAACACATGGAATATTGCAGGCGTGCGCGCGAGAAAAAGAGGTGAGCGTCAAAAGCGATGAGTTTGCGACAGAGGCGCCAGGCAAACAAAGATAGGTCCAGAACATGTGTGTGTATTTATATGAGTATTTGGCACGTGCATCAAATAATTACACGCCATTAAAATCGAGCTATTATCACAATATTCGAATCATATATATCAATGAGTAAAGATGAAATTGAATTTTTTTACAAAATTTAGGATTTCTTTTTCTCTTATCATCGACGATAGTTGGATGATGGTTATCGCATGTGTGGAGACCTCCGGCGCGAAGACGACACGCCCGATTAATTCTCCCGATAGGTCGCGGGGTGGTGGAGTTTAATTAAAATCGACGAGCGAGTCGATCGAAAAAAAAAAGTCGACGGAATAAAATCGTGTTTTGATGTAATTCATTGATGTTCCATCTGTAAACACTGAGTGCATATATGGTCGTATATATGTTTGGTAAATATACATGAGGATATGTCTTTTTTTTTTTTTGATAAATCAGATTTTTTTCATTTGCAGTGATAAATCATTTATAATGTTTCGCATTTAGATTTATTAATCAAGGATATATAATTAAATTTATGTAAATTGTGATTATGCCGAGGTATGATTCCCTGAGGGGCGACACGAGTGCAATGTGTGATGAGGACCACCCTGCAACTCTGTAAAACTCTGTTACAAAAATATTCGAATATTTTTTATTTTTTATTTCTATTGACTTTTTATCGATTTTTTAAGAAATATCTAACTGAAAAAAATTGTTTTCACTCAATTTATGGTGTAAAAAGGATTTTTTTTTTATAAATTTGAATTGATTTTGCAGGTGGAATTAAATTTTTGTTGATTTTCAAAATTTTTTTTCGGATGATTATGTATTTAGAATGCTTAATTTTCAATTTTTAAGATGGATTAATTAATTTAGGATAGAATTTATAATCATTTTTAAGTATAAAGAAGAAAAAGAAATTTTTTTATAACAAAAAAATTACAAAATTGTTTTTTTTTTTTGTTCAAGATTGTCCTATATTAGTTGGGACAGTTGGATGTTTTGAAATTAATTTTTAAAAAATGAAATTCATGTTTTAATTTGATTTAAAAAAAAAAATTTTTCAGCTATCCAACTAACGGTATTTTAAAGCCGATAAATATAAATGGAATGACAAGTGGAAAAATAAAAATTACATCGATCAAGACACCGAAATTTTTCCAGTCATCGTGACCTGACAAGTGTCAACTATAATACCAATCTGACAGTAATTTGAATAATACACTAGAAAATGTCACTTTTGAAAAAAAAAAAATCAAAAATTTTTTTATACACAGATGGTGCATCAAAAAATTCAAAAAAAAAAAAAAAAAATTGTTTAAATAGACCAAATTTGACATAATGATCATAATATGCGAAAAAAAAAACAATTTTTTTTCTATCTACAGTCAATATAAAAAATAAAATAAAATTTTTCCCAAATAAAATAAGATAAAATAATTGTACATAAAAATGTATAATTAAATAAATCCGTATTTTGATTATATTCTATACAAAAATTAACTTTTCTCACAAATTTAATAGCAGTTATTAATTTTTTAATTTCTTTTTTCTTTTCAAAGAGTCAAATTTTTGGTTGTTGATTAAAATTGACTGCGCGTCGGTTCAGGGGCAGGAAACAGGTGAAGTTAAATCACCCAACACGAAGGAGCCTAATCTCCACTCGTCTGCCGATAATAAACGTTGCGTGTAAACACGCGTGTTCTCGAGAAAATTATATCAGTATATAGAAATATAAAGGGTGCAAGAGAGAAAAACTCCCATCAAAAAATACAAATATCACAACCGCAAAAAATTAACTAAATAATGAAAACCTGCATATATATACGAAAGCATCAAAGCTCGTAAACCTTTCGCACAAATGCGTGTACTTGGGATTATGTCAAGAGTGTAAAACTGCTGAGATTAAAAAAAAAAAATACAATGGCACATTATCACATAGATGATAATGACCATGCAATTTATTAACATTTAAAAAATTACCAGTGTATTATAATAAGCCCTCTTGGAATCTCTTGAACCAGAGTTATATACTCATAAACACTCACTAAATGGCGACACAATGAGCAAACACGTTTCTGCCATGTTTTAATTCACCTGCAAGATCATGATCTCTCGAGTAATATTTAATTGAAATACGCGACAGAATATATTTTAATTTTTTTTGCCGTTGAAAAAAAAAAACACAAAAATTGAAAAGAAAAAATTGTATTTTTAATGTGAAGCAATAGGATATGCTATACACTCGTCTAGTCTATTTTTGGTAGTATTTCTATAGTTGAAATGGCATGATACTCGATGAATATTGATTCAATTACTGAAAATCATTTTTTTTCTATTTTCGACACTTAAATCTTTATTTTAAAAAAATTTTATATGTTCTACTATTTTTTTCTAGTTATAATCAATAATTTATTTTTATTTTTTAAGACCGTTCAAAACTTTTTATAATGTAACAACCAAAAAAGGTGTGATCTATGCTTTTACTGTGTATTTTTTCTATTTTTAACTGCAAAAAAAAAAAACTTTTTTGTTGTAATTTACCTGCAAAATCATGATCTAGAGTTATTAAATTGAAATACACGACAGAATATATATTTTATTTTTATTCTACGTCGACAATGAACTATCAAAAAATTAAAAAAAAATTACTGTATATTTTTTTTTTTTGTATTTTTAATGTGTATAAAAAAATTTATAATTTGATTAACCCGAAAAATCATGATCTAATGTGTATAATTGAAATATACGACAAAATATATACATTTTATTTTTATTCTTTCGTCAACAATAAAATATGAAAAATGAAAAAAAGAAAAAAAAAAGAAAAAGAAAAAGAAAAAATTTACTGTATTTTTTTCTATTTTTAATTTTAAGAAGAAAAAATTTTTATACTTTTGATTTATATACAAGATTCTGATCTAATTGAAATATATGACAGAATATATTTTAATTTTTTTAATAAACAATACGAAATAAGATAAATTTTTTTAGTCGATTTTTTTTTTAATTGTTGAATTTATTATGCAAAAGATTTTTTTTTAGTTAAATAAATGAATTAAAATTGAGATTTAATAATTGAAATTGTCGTGAGTACAGTAAAAATATTTTTTTTTGTCTGAATTTGAGAGGGGGAGAAAAAAGAAAAACCAATTGTGGAATGTATCAGCCGAGTATCATAATATACGACAGCGTTCGATTGCGTATTATTAATACGTTATGACTCGCCCACACGAGTCAGAGGAATGGGCTCACCTGGTGAGCCCCTGCACCGGTGGATAATGCAGGTAATTACGCCCCCGAGTCAGTGGTTATTAACTATGGCGTTTGCATGAATTAACGATCTATAAAATCCAGTGCAGTCTTGACACCATATCGCGCGAGTCGCGTGTGCGTCTATACACGACTGTTTATTTCACTATTTTCTACTCTTATCTATTTTTTATTCAAAATCATAAATAATATACTCCTCTATACAAAACTTAAAACCTCTTTATCTGCGTCAGTGTCAATTCAAAAATTTCAAACCATCGATTAATTCATTCGTTGCGGTAGAAAAAAAAAAATTCTAAAAATTCTAAATTAAAAAAATTATCATGTTAAATGTTAATCACAGGTCAATTTAAATTCTCTTTTGTTTTTTTAGCAAAAATTACAGGGTTTAGAGCAAAAATTTCGGATGGATGAATTTTTTTTTTTAATCCATAATAGAAAATTAAATATTCTGACTCCAAAAAAAAAATATCATAATTTTTTCTCTGGCGAGAAAAAACATCTTTAACTATACTCCAGTTAATGGAATAATTAAAAATAATATATTTCATCACAAAACAATATTTTTTTAATTGATTTTATCAAATTGATTTTGTGACGATTTTACAATTTTCAAAATATCTTAAAAACCGTAAGATTTATTGAATTTTTTAATAGAACACTTTTTATAGATCATAAAATTCTCTACAAAAAATGTTCTTAGCAATAAATTCTAAATTTCAAAATTTCAAGAATAAATCAATCTTTAAAAATTGAAAACAAATGAAAATCATGGTTTATTGATGTTTTCAATAGAAATTAAATAGAATTCACGATAAAATATTTAAAAAATAGATTTTTATTGAAAAGAAAAAATTTTTAAAGATATTCATGGTCGATAAATACTAAAGTAAAAGATCGTGGACTAATTATGCACGATCGTGATCGGTGAATCTTGCGTTCACAGAGAGATTTGAGGCTATGCTAATGACGCCTGTTAAGAAATAGTATACTATTACCCTGGTTTATGTGGTATTTTTTATGAAATAGTTAACAATTTACATGGCAAAGTAACAAAGCACATAGTTAGGATCGAAAAATCATTGGAAAATAGAGTGATTAGTCTAAAAATACTGGTTATCACGGTTCTAGCTTGATTTCCACGTTTTTAACCACCTAAACACGTGAATTTAGTGCTATTACGAGTGCGGCTTAGCCTTTTGGGTCTAAAATGTGCCTCGGGGCACTATAAAACATTTTATCGCGCTCTAAAGAATCGCTTTTTTCTGAAGGATCGACTGTGAAATACATGATAAATCATATTGAAGTTTTTGCCGGTGAAATTTCATTTGCCGCCTCATCGTCACGGTAAAACGAATTATTGCGCAGGCTCTTGCGTCTATAGGACGTGGGACAAGACGATTGGCACAGGAGAGGAGCGTGTCATGACGCGCGCAATAGTCGCGCATGGAGAAATGACTCAATACGCGTGCGCGAGCGCGCGCGCGCGAGACACGTGAAGGAAAAGAGCCACACGATGTTGCCCATGGCGCTTGCAAGACCACCCAGCAGGTGATTGCCACGGAGAAGATCTATCTCACCCGTTCTCTCCGCCTCGATCCTCCTTCTCTCGACATTCCTAGATTGCCAACGGGAGCCGACAACCGGAAACTAATAGTCGCATGCATATCCACCAACTGATTTTGCTATCGCGATCGATCACCCGGCCTTTGTTGCACGTGCCCTGATTCGAGAAAATCCTCAGGATTGGTTTTTTCGCCCTTAGGAAGAAATTTTAAAACGTGGAAAAAATTTTTCAATGTGGATTTCATTTAAGGAATTTTAGTTGGAGTAAATTGTTTTTTTGTTATAATAGTGGAAAATGTAGAGGATTACGATGGATGTGAAATATTTTTCATTAATGATGACATATTGTTGAAAAAAAAAAAAAACAAACAAATTTGTAAGGAGGAACGAAATTTTTCAAAATTTGTAATTTTTTTTTCATTAAATATGGTACTGAAAAATGATAAATTTACTGATTTTTATTATTTAGTTAATTGATAGAGAAAATACAATTTTTGAATCTAAATTTTAAAGGAATTTAGATTTAATCACAATTAAGAAAAAAAAAATTCTTTATAATTATTTCGATTTTTTAATGAAAAAAATTTTTTATCGGTTGTGGAAAAATTTGAGAATTTGTAATTTTAGTATTTTCATCAATTGGTATCAGAGGAGATCAAGAAAAAGTTTTGAAAAATCTGAATTTCTGAAAATGTGAATATTTTCAATGACGTAGAATTGAAAAATAATAACTGTAGTAATTTTTGTCATTTATTATAATTGATGAGCAAAAAAATGAATATTTAAAGAATATTTAAGAAAAAAAAAGATTGAAAATAAGAAAATGCGGGGCAAAATGGGGTACTTAAGCTGATAATAATTTTTTAGAAATCAACAGTATACAAATGGTGTACAATCTCGCAAAAAAAAAAATTACAGAAATAGTTTTACAGTACTGTAAATAACAATTTCTAAAACTATTTTATATGCAACATTGCCTATATATAAAATACCTTGAAATAGATCTACTGATGTCAAATTTCAGTAAAAGCTCGCTAGTCAGCATAAAAACTTAGACAGACAATCAAAAAATAGTTAAAAAAAATAAAATTTGATTGTAAATAAAAAAAAAACAATGGTATAAGTAGTTGGCGTGATTAAAGAAAAAACATTTTACTCGTTTTTCAGGTACCCCATTTTGCTCCGCACTTCCCTACAATATTGAATCAAAATTCATCGATTGTCATGCTGTTTCAACAACTATAGAAACATTAATAAAAATAAATTCGGCGAGTAAGGGATGTGCAATATATTTTTTAGAAATCAATTCCCCTAAAAATTCACGTCTCGAACTTGTTTTCAAAAAAAAAAAAATACTCTAATAAAATCTTTCGTTTTTAAAACCTAAGAAAAATTTCATTAAATTTTCATTTTTTCTATAAAAAAAATATAGTAACCACAATCATAAATTAATCATGTAAGTATACATAAACTATTCACTTTTTTAACCGTATACAAATACACTATATTGCAGCAATAGAAAAAAAAAAATGATAAACACCCCTATATTCGCGTGTATTTAAAAAATTAATAATCAAAAATAAAAAAAGTTACATTCTCATTAATAAATATATAAAATACCATGTTAAAAAAACAATATTTTTCGAACATAAATAAATAGTAGCGACAAAAGCGTGACTATAGTGGTTAAATCTGAATATATTCCGATGCGTTCACGACGCAGTGAGTCTAAACGGTGGGATACAAGCGCGTTTACGATATCCTCGCGGAATTTCTCGCATAAATGTGTGCCTATAAATCAATACAACGTATATACCACACAGCAAGACGTGCATTAAAGCTCATTGTAAAGTTAATTGTCGCGCAATTTTGATGGATACCTCAAGTCCTATAAATAACAAAGATATTTCCCGAGAGAAAGAAGAGTTGCAGAAGCTCGAGCGACAGTCATAGCGTGACTGCCTTCACGTCAATTTGCCGCGACAGTGCAGTGTGGTCTATGTTGCGCGCGGCCAAAGAAGAAAAAAAAATCATAAACGATCGCGCGACAAAAAATACAAAAGAAACAGGAAATATAAGGATGTCTCTATATACCTATGCCGTTCAGTTGGGCAGAAAAAAATAGCTAATCGACCGGTATGCAGTGGATACCGTGACTCTTCCACGCAGGAATAAATCAGCTGTATACGCAATATCGTCGTCTAATTAGCGGTAATTAGCCAGCAGAAAATCGCGCAATAGCTCGGCTAAACTATGTGACGGGAAAAACGCACTTTCATCCTCTCATCAATCTATCATCTGTTTATTTTCTTGGAAAATTTTATGCTTACTAATTTTTTACAATTAGTAATAACTCAATATTTTATTAAAATTCAAGAAAAAAAAAAAACCGTTAATTATTGTAAACATTAAAAAAATATCTTTTTAAAAAATCTCAAAATTTTTTTTTGTTTTTTTTAGCAATAACTTGATATATAAGAGAGATAATGAAAAATATTACTCAAACTAAATTATTGATCATTCAATTTTCTACAAAAAAATGTTAAATAAATTTTTTTATATCTCTCTTAATTTTTATGATATTATTGATTTTTAAAAAATTTTGATTTTTAACAATATCTCAAAAACAAGTCAAAATATCGAAAAATTTTATTTAAAATTTTTTATAGAAAATTTAATAACAAATTATTTAAGTCTTATTATATTTTTCATTATTTTGCTTAATTATTGAGTTATCGGTGAAAAACAAAACTGAAAAATTGAATTTTATACTTTCAAATACCGATATTTCAATTTTTCTATCGGTGAAAAGATTTTAATTTAAAAAATTTATTTAAATATCAATCGAATTATTATAAATTGTAATTTAACCGATGAAATCTTGATATATACTTATAACATATGGAGAAAAAAATTTTTTTTCACTCATCAGAAAGTGGTAGATAAAAAAAAAATCAAAGATACATTATGCAAAGAAAAAATTCTGCGTTAGAGTAACTGATCCCTTGTCCTGCAGAATATAATTTACATATCAGATGTCTGATCGAGGTAAATCGCAGCAAGTCGGTAGAGGATTCTCTGTGTACCTGCCGGAAGGCAATCGGAGCCTTGCCGATATTAAATACTTGACTGTCTCCACGAGATCGAGTCGTTTGTCGCGTGTCGAAGCGATGCTAATGACACGAATTTTCATGCCCTCGTTATACAATACACCACGGATGTAAATCTTCTCCACATAAAACCTTTGAAAAAAATTTTTAGACGACTTTTTCCGTGAAAAAACTAACGTGAACGAGCATCATTTGCGTTAAATTACAATCTAAAGTCTCCCCAGGTACACCAGTCATGCCCTGAGGTCCAAAAAAATCTTAAATTGTTACTTAAAAGCCCTGTCAACAGTTGAAATTGAGTTTGAAATTTTTTCCAACCATCTTAACTCCAAGAAGTACCTCATCAGAACTGGTTCATTCCACCAAGTCCGCGCACGATTTTCCAAGTGATGGCGGAGAAAAAAAAGGAATTCTGTACACTGGCTACTTGATATACGCCTCTAGCCCGAAGGAAAGCATGCATGTGCAGGTGTGGGTGGCAATTTTTCATCGAACGTCTGGCGTGTACGTTACCACCCTGTAAATTAAGCATCGAACAGGAGGCCAAGTGGGCGTACCAGTCGCATTATTACATTTCTGCGACGGTAAATTGATGAAAATGGCCACAAATGTCTAGCTCCATATATTTTATCGATATTTCATGATATAGTTAGTTTAAAACTAAACAAAATATCAAGAATTAAAAAATTAGCAAAATTTAGTTATGTGGAATGATCGTCATTTTTTTCGATCACGTCACATCTAATTTTTGCGACTGTTTAAAATCAAAATAACCATCAAGTTTTTTTTTTGTTCACTCAAATGACGATCACAGAAAAATTCAGTTTTAACTGATATATTTATTATATATAGATTAGGGTAGCGCAAAAAAACAGACTATTTTTGTTTTTCGAATTTAGTATCAAAAAATCATAAGTAGTTTATTATTTTTTAAGAGCTTTCTAAAAAATTTAACGTCGTACAAGCATTTTTAGAGGTCGAATTTCAAAAATTCTTGCAGTGATAAAAATCTATATTATAGAAAAACATTTTTTTTTTTTCTGTTTTCACTCTAGCAAATTATTTCAAATTCAAATAACTTATGCAAAGTTTCAATTAAAAATATTAATTTTTAGGGGTCGTTTATGAATTTCAAAAATTTCTACCATCATATAAATTATTACTATTTTAGAAATTTTGTAAATTCGTAAATAACCTCTAAAAATTTACACTTAAAATTTAAATTTTATATAGAAGTTATTGAAATTACATATGTAAAATGATCTGTCGTAGCAAAAGCAGAAAAAAAAAAATTTTTCAAATCAAATTTTGACAATTTTAAAAAATTTAAAAATTCGTAAGCGACATATAAAAATGTTTGAAACGGGCTAATTTTTATAGTAGGCTTTTTTGAAACTATAATATCTTAATACGAGACCCAAAAAAATAAAAAAAGCCCGTTTTTTTAATTAAATATGCCTTTACATCATTGAAAATTGATCGGTCATATTTTTTTTATCATGTTTTAAAAATTTCTCATTCAGTCAACGTCGTTTTGCCACCGTTTATTAACGCGGAAATTTTATTCAAAATTCACAACTGCCCTCTGGATTTTTTTTCTCCAACTCCCTCTATTACCGCTTATGTAAAAAAAAGCACGGAGAAAAATTTCTGCAGCATGCAGAGTATTTTTTCTCACTTACCCAGAGTATTTTCAAGCGATTAATCGCGAGATAAGACAACCTACCAAGCGACGATTCATCATATTCAATTGTTAAAACCGAGGAATGCGTGTGTCCAAAGGGATTTAAATGGTCGATCATAACCTATAAGCAAGCAATGCAAGAGTCATTAAGATACGATTTGAAACAATGTGCCAGCTGGAGCGAGACAAATTGCACATCTCGACAAAGTATGGCCGATAGTTCGGGATACAGCATATATATACGCTATATAATAGTTAAGCGGAGTAATAATAGCACAGGCATAAATCCCGGCGTATGAGTACAATCATAAATCATATCGGGTAGCACGTTCCACAAAGAGAACCTTCAGGATATACAGATATAGATAGACTATCATCCCCTCTGTCTTCGTTGTTGCTTTTACAACCGTCGATTGGACTTGGAAAAAAATTCTAAATTTTCTAAACAACTTGATGGATCGTTAGCTCTTGTTTCTACTCCATTTCACGTCGAATTTTAAGGTGAAAAATTTAATTCTAGCTCAATTAAAGTGTTAAAAAGTGTTGTCAATATTTTACAGAAGTTTTAAAAGTTTTTTCGTACAAATTTTGCAATGTTTGACGATAATTTAGGAGAAAGCTTGACGCGGAAGTAGAATTTCTTGTGGATGAGGGGGAAAAAATGGTGATATTTTATAGCAGCAAAGATTTAGAGACCTTGGGAATAGTCTAACGAGGAACTGCACACTGAGCTGTTGACCTTCTGGTCAACAGTGTCGGTTTTGTTGCGTTCCATCGTCTGCAACAGAGTATGCGTTTTCTCACATCATGCTTTATACATGGATTATTCATCAAACCGGCTCAGACGCACTTGACTACCTCCCTTCCTTTAGTATTATAACACAAATTATCCAGATATTCATGCACCTATTTCTGTTGCGGGTAATTGACACGTATTGGACTAACAAAATGCTCGATTAAAATGACTGTCTATCGTTAAATAAGCATAAACCAACAGTTTAATCATGCTCTCGATGTTTAGAAATATTATTTTTTTTATTTATAATTAATAGTGGTCTCTATGCAGCTTCTGTATATAGGAAAAAATTATAAAAAAACAATAGTTTTTATGTTAGAAAAATTTTTTACATCATATCGTTATAATAAAAAAAAAAAAAAGGAAATTGATTAGAATTATTTTGATAAAGAATTTTGTGATGTTTGATGGAAAAAAAATTTTTTTTTTCAGAAAAAATTTTAAAAGAGTATTAAAGTTTTGGAAATTTCAGAATTTTTATGGTTTTTTTTTGACGATAACTCGATAAATAAACAAAATAATGAAAAATGTTATAGAAGTAAAAAAATAGGAAATTTAATTTCCTATAAAAAATTTAGAATAAATTTTTTTAATATTATGCTTTATTTTTGAGATATTTGAAATAATTAAAATTTCTAAAAAATCGTAATATCTCAAAAACTAAAGGAGATAAAAAAAAATTTTTCTAAACATTTTTTGTAGGAAATTGAATCCCTAATAATTTACTTTCTATAACATTTTTCATTATTTCGCTTACATAAAAAGTTATCGCCTAGAAAACGAAAAAAATTATGAAAACTGCGAGAAAGGTTTTATCTATACTTCTTCTTGAAAAAAACAAATTTTTTTATCGAATCTAAACGTTCAAAAATTTATTTTAGTCTCAATAAAAAAAATTTTTTATTTAAAATCTCGGAATATTACGTTCCAAGATCTCAAGTTGAAGCTATAGTACTTCTAAGATTGATTTTTCAGCTATAGAATTTCATATAATATGCTAACACCGCGAATAATAATTTGAGACATTGGTATAAGTAAAATGAACGGAGTGAGAGGTGAAATGAAAAAAAAAAAAAAAAACGTATATTGATGAAGCAAAGAGAGAGAAACACAGTAGCTTGAAAAGTTGTCCTCGTTTGTAACACGAGCTTGTTACATAAACATGAAATTCTTGCGTGCGCATTTATATTTTGTCTATATAATCCCAGTGCGTAAACCTGGATTATGCGGTAACCGTTATATTACTTCAACTATACCTATATAAGTATATTGATTAGAAAAAAAAAGACAAAAAATTAACTAAATAAATATACCAACGACATACTTCAAATCAACAGCAGTTCAATATATATCCAACTAATTAAATTTTATCTTTATAATTTTCTCTGTGGATAAAAAAATATAATTGCAGAAATAATTAAGCTTGATAAGGTTGCAGTATTCCACGCATTAGCCATTATTTACACAACTAAAAAAAAAACTTGAAATATTCAGAAAATTCTAAATTTTGTAAATAATCCAAGAAGAAAACAAAATTAATTATATCAATATGTAAAATTAAATAATCAACAAATTGTTAATTATTAATTACACGAGAATATCAATTAAACAAATAATTGCATATTATTATGTAGATTTTGAAATAGTTATAAATGTATAGTATATAATAAAAACAAATATAAATATATTTAAATTAAAGTTGATGCATTTAATTAAATGTTTTTTCATCATCAGAGCCTTAGATATATACCATTGATAAGACGTTAATGGGCTTTCAATGTTGTCTGTGTGAATACATTTCTAAGTAATTACCATGTCTCAATATACACATCAAAACGTTTAGAAAATATGTCTCCATTTGAAAGCAGCGACAAACGGTAATTTACATCGAAAAATCAGCGGAAAAATGATTTTTTCCCTACGCGACCTCACAAAAAAACATGACTTAAGCTCTTGTACAAACAAAAAGACAAATATTTGGTGAAATTATAGAGAAAATTCCTTTTAGTTATTGTTATAAAAGGTTTATAATTTATTTTTGAAATTTAACAAGTTAAATTGCATGTAAAAAAAAACGCAATAATATACAGGTACTGCACTGAGAGAAAAATGACGAATTGATTTCTTACATGTTCAATTAATATTTATTAACAAAAACCGATTTCGAAAGTATTTTTTCTGAAATTGGGGGCAGAAAGGGTCAGCTAATTATTTCTATAATAAAAGCAGCTACCGATTTTAATATTTAAAATTTTTATTTGAACAATAGGCTCTAAAAGAGCTGTAAATAATTATTTTAAGGTAGTGATTATGGTCGGAAATTTATAGGGGATACCTTTCCGAACATTTTGGCGTATTATTTGTTTCAAAATGTTAATTAGGCTCGGAGAAATTTAATTTTTAATATTAACAGTTTAAACAAATGACGATTGCGCGCGAACTACGCGGGCAAACCGGGATTTTCTTTTTCTTAAAATTATCCATCTTTTTAATTTTAAAAGGTGCAGTAGGTTTAAAAACATTTCGAAAAAAGAAGTAATTTTATAACTAACAATTTGAATAAAAAAAATTTTATATCGTATTGAGTTTTAGAATTTTTTTTTTCGATTTGCGGCAATATTGTTTATAGATGATTTTAAAAAAGACCACCCTTCCCCAGGAGGGTGGTCAAAAATAAATATTCATTAATCAAAAATTTCTGAATTAGTTGATACAAGCAAATTATTAATTTATTTTTAAGCAGCGATTTGTTTGTACATTGACTATACCACGTACTTAAAATGATATCTATTGACTATTAATGAATTTTTTTGACTGTTAATAAATTTTTAAATGAAGATTTGAGTGTCGTGAATCGAAAAAAAAAGATTTTCAATAATTAAATCAAAATTCATCGAGTGTCATGCTATTTTAACTAAAAATACTAACAAAAATGAACTAAGCAATTGTAAAACACACTTTTAAAAAACAACCACTACAAAAATAATCAGGCAAAAAAAAAAACCAAAACACATCTAACACCCCAAACAATCGTTATGTTTTTTTATAAAAATAAATAATATTTGTTTTTTAATAAGCTGTATCTAAAAAAAGAGCGTATTTTTTATGACTAAGAAAGTGGAGATTTTTTTTCGTTGCACACCAACAAGATGGCGCAGTGCATGGTTCGACTCTCTCGGCAGCTCCATATATCTCTGTTATCTTGATCAAAACATACGAAGTATAGACCTATCTGTACATTTTGCCACGCTCGTCTAACCCAATGGATACATACAGATTGAATCATGTACTACTGGCCGACTATAAATTGATAACAAAATATTCCTCCATGAATAATATAACTTTACTTCATATAAAATTATAATTCACTTTTAAATTGAATTTAAAAAAAATCCTGAATAAAAAAAATTGACTAATGTGATATATTTTGCGAATATTGCAAAAAAAGTATATCGCTTGATTAAAGCAAAAAAACGTATATAAAAAACGATCTTGCTGTTTTAAATCAGTATATCTTTAAAACCACTAAAGATAGAAATTTTTTTCAGGAGACCTTTTTTGTAGACAATTTTATCAGCTACAAAAAAGGTCATTTTAAATCAGTATATCTTTAAAACCACTAAAGATAGAAATTTTTTTCAGGAGACCTTTTTTGTAGACAATTTTATCAGCTACAAAAAAGGTCATTAGCAAAATTTACCTATCTCGCATCCTTATCAAGGATATTAGCAAGTAAAATATTCTTAATTTTTCCGTGATATATGCCGTTTTGTTTTCAGACACGTTATAAAAGTCAAAATATCTTTGAAACTACGAAAGATAGAAATTTTTCTCAAGAGACCTTTTTTGATGATATATGCCGTTTTGTTTTCAGACACGTTATAAAAGTCAAAATATCTTTGAAACTACGAAAGATAGAAATTTTTCTCAAGAGACCTTTTTTGAAGACAATTTTATCAGCTACAAAAAAGGTCATTGGCAAAATTTGTTATATCTTTGAAACTACGAAAGATAGAAATTTTTCTCAAGAGACCTTTTTTGAAGACAATTTTATCAGCTACAAAAAAGGTCATTGGCAAAATTTGTCTATCTCGCATCCTTATCAAAGATATTAGCAAATAAAATTTTTTTTGTTTTAGATATGTGATATATTTGGATAGATGGCATTTTTCACTTGGAGAAACGTTTCTTCCAGGTCAACGCCATCTGCATTCACCGTTTTTTTTGTTTTAGATATGTGATATATTTGGATAGATGGCATTTTTCACTTGGAGAAACGTTTCTTCCAGGTCAACGCCATCTGCATTCACCGCATGATGAACGATCTCTCGTCAGCGCAGACGCATGCGCGCTTAATGGAACCAATTCAGCAGAGGTATGCCCAAGTGAATATGGCAGTTGTATTTATTTGTGTGTAGACGTGAGTTGATAGCATCTAAGCACTCGTGTCTCATTGTGTGATCCACGGCACATGTATAAACAATATCGGTATGCATCGTGCGCGACATCGGGTCGAGAGATATGAACGAAGAGGGAAATCCCGAGGGCCTCCTTATGTGTGTAGATAGTTGCGTGGACAACACTTTATGAGATAGGCCTCTTATATATTGTTTTATTACTAGACTTTGTCGGCGAGTGTGCACGTCTTCTCTACGATAGGCGATACCCTTCCGGTATGCTTGATGAATGGCATGAAAAATATTGATGCTCAACGATTGCTCTATATGTTTGATTTGTGGTTGAAACGTCGAAAGTATTGATTTTTGTATTGACATCAGTATACGTCAGAGATATCAAAAAGGGATTAAGCCGGGTTCACCGGACTTTCCCACGCAAACTGACAGTTCTTCCCGGGTTTTCGGCCAGTGCAGACGTATCCAGGTATCCATTGCCGTTTTGATAATTTTTGCGTGACGTTAAAACAAATTTTTACGTAACATTCAAGTGAAATTACGCGGTTTGTATCGAAAATGATGCCGTTTGTATGGAAAAAGACGACGTTTGCATCGAAAAATCATGCGTTTTGCACTGAAAAAGTAGGAGATTTCCACCGCAAAAGACGTCCATTTCATCGAATAATTGGGCGAGTTACACCGGAATTTATTTCGTTTTCATATCGATACGTGTTGAATTTATTTAAATGATGAACTGATAAGCGAATAATTGGCGAAAATAGCAATGTATAAAATGTTTTACTCACTGTGTGCCTCGACACGTCTGTACTCTCCAAAAACCCGGAAAGAACTGCTCGACGTAGTCCAATCGTCGAAATTATAGATTTTTCACTGATATCAGTACACGTCAGAGATAAGATATCAAAAACGTGATTGACAGTATTGATTTTTGACAGCCTTCTGTCGTATCAGTATACGTCAGAGATATCAGAGCAATTATCGATAAAATCATGCGTTCCGGACTTTCCCCACGAAAACTGACAGTTCTTCCCGAGTTTTCGACCACTGCGGACGTCTCCAAGAGTGCAGTGACTAAAAATTTTCTGCAGATTTGAATTTATTTAAATGATGAACTGATAAGCGAATAATTGGCGAAAATAGCAATGTATAAAATGTTTTACTCACTGTGTGCCTCGACACGTCTGTACTCTCCAAAAACCCGGAAAGAACTGCTCGACGTAGTCCAATCGTCGAAATTATAGATTTTTCACTGATATCAGTACACGTCAGAGATAGATATCAAAAACGTGTTTGACAGTATTGATTTTTGACGGACTTCTGTCGTATCAGTATACGTCAGAGATATCAGAGCAATTATCGATAAAATCAGGCGTACCGGACTTTCCCCACGAAAACTGACAGTTCTTCCCGAGTTTTCGACCACTGCGGACGTCTCCAAGAGTGCAGTGACTAAAAATTTTCTGCAGATTGCCACTTTCCTAATTTTTCAATAACATAAAAAAATATTTCCAAGTAAAATTAAAGTAAAGTCACGCTCTTTCCATAAAAAAAAACCCCCCGTTTGCACCAGAAAATGCATGCATTTGCGCCAAAAAAGTATACCTAAAAAATAAAAGCTTTTTCGTTAGATTTCTTATGCCAAAAAAAAAAATTAAAAAAAGCAAAAAAACTCAGCATTAGTAGAGGAAAGATGTTTTTATTGTTCAAACATTTTTTTTAATCTTAAATACCATGAGTTTTTTGTTAAAACATAATCCTTCACACAACCAATATATTTACAATGCAACAAAAAAAAAATGAAAATTTAACAGCACAGAATTTACAAAACAAAAAAATTATAAATAAAATTTATCTATCAATACAAAACATTTCAAAAAAAAAAAAAAATATATTACAATATTGTTAGTTCCAATTAATACGGTACAGTAAGAAGAAAAGAAATTCGCAGTTATAGGAAAAAAAAAAATGGAAAAAGCAAAAAATAAATAGCCGCTGAAAGACTAAAATAAAAATATCTCCTCCTAAATCATAGTAGACATTCTTGGAGAGTTGAATGGAGGAAATAATATTGCTATTACACACATAGCAGAGGCAGCCCACGCTCAGTCAGGTGAGCAAGTAATATAAGGAGTGCATATGCTACACAAGAGAGTAAAGAAACTCGAGAGGAAGTGGAGTGTGCAGGATATCTGATGGGCCCGATTGCATCATTAGCAAGTGTACGTGCTCAAACGAGAGCTGATGAACTAGCCTAGTGCATGAAGAATGCAAAGACAGCCACGCAAGTCGACCAAGATAAAGCAAAAATGGATGGATTAATTTATTCAAATTGATAAGCAACTTTTCCGGTAGTTTCAATCATTTCCCGCACTCATAATCCCACTTATTCTTTCATTCCAGCGATACGGATCTTTAGATGATGTTGATAAACTGCCGAAACACGATCTAGAAACTGGAAATATATAAATTCAAGCGAGCCGACTCTCTGACCAATGCGATTGTCCAAAGGACAAAGTTTCGCAAAACTACATTCCGCTGACTCGGTGAGTTTTTGCTCCATCCCAAAGAGAAAGAGATCGATAAACAGCCGCCACGAGACATGGAGCAAACGGAAGAAGGAACACAGAGCAAGTATAAAGAACGTATTGGCAGAATGAAGGACAGAAACACGCCCTAACTTGCCACCATATGCCCGTACACGGCTTATCGTCGATTGCCGATCGTCCAGGCCATCAAACTATTCAATAACCAACCTCATCCACAACTCACGACTTCACATTTCCCTCAAATATTATACGCTACAAAAATTATTCTCAAACAAAAATACTCAAACTCGACAACACATAAAGAATAATCAGCGCTGTCTCGTCCCTTTTGTCAAAATTTTCATACACTAGAAACTAAATTATCTTGAACTATCTTAAAATAAGAATCTCAGTCGAGTTGAAAAAATACTTTTTTTCTTTTTTTTTTTTACAAGTAAAATTAATTTAAATCACTTAAAAGTAGAAATAACAAAGAGATAAGATTGAACGACACTTGAATGCATGTGGAAATAACAAATATATATATTTTCTAGATATTTTCTGCAGTAACATTCCTATGATGTTGTTTTTTTTTTTCTATTGAAAAAAAGACATTCTCACAGTAAATATCATCCAACGCATTCAAAGAATTTCGCGTCGATGAAATCGCAAAAGAGATTTATCCAAAGACATCACGGGTTGTATACCAACTGCATACAGTATATGTGCTTTCGTAATAATATAAGAGTGTCCTCCTACGCGCGTGATCGTAGGTAAAATAAAGCGACCGAGTTTATACGCCAAGTTCTGGGCTATACACAATCATCAAAGTCGAAACCAAGATAATATTTCATCGAACGATTGGAGAATGAGAAGAAATAAAAATTTTCAACGGTCGTATCGCTCGTTCAAGATATTAATATAAATAAACATATAATTGGTTGGATATAGAATCACAGTACCGGACGTACCGGTAAAACAAGCCTCGAGCATAAATTCATCTGCTCACGCAGCAGGACATCGACTCAGGCGTAAATTAAACCTTCGGAAATGTCGTGAACATTGCACCTCTACAAAACGTTTACCTCCGAGCATTCAAGCAAGTTTGAATAATTCCTTTGATCAAACTCTTCGACTCGGATCTTTGTGACCTGCCGACAGTTAATTACAGAATGCATTTCTCTTTATTCTGCAATACACAGAGACAGAGAGAGCGAGAGAATCCTCAAATACACAGTCAACACCTGAGAAAACACGAAAAAAAAAAAAATTATACACCCACGTGTTGAGGCGTTAACGTTTAATTATTGCGTTGACAGGAAGTATGTGTAAATTTACGATTATCTGCAGTAACACAGGATATTGAATCCTCATGAATTATTTCCCCCCGTCGTATACCTTGGATTAATTAAATCCAAGTTAATATAGCACGAGTTAAATATTAAAATTCCTCGTGTGAATTGATGTGTTGAATTAAAAGTTCGATGAGTCACTGATCTAATGGACTCGACACCAGCCACCTGGAAGACAGCCACGGTTTATTTCAAGGCACACACGTGGGATGCCACGCACGTAACCGAGCGTATCACACTGAAGTAGAAAGAGAAGAGGGTGAAAAACCGCAGGATTCATCTCACTTCTCTCTTAACCATGAGCTTATTAACATCTCAAACAAGTCCCAAGTTTTCTCTCTGCATTTTAATCACCTGAATTTCATCGAGTATTTTCCGACGTGTCCTGCCAGCAGCGCAAAGTGCTTCCAACTCCATTGGGACACAAAATTCGTTCTTATCCGAGTTATTTATTCCAGCTAGTTTGCGTGGGTCTAGGACGCGTAGGCAGAGTCCTGCCAGGGTCAGTGTGCGTAAAGCACGAAAACCAGCAGACCAATGACAGGCAGAAAGTGCGACGCACTGTGGCCTGCTGAACTTGGACGGTGTAATTTAACTGGTGGCGCATTCCAAAATGATTGACGGGATATTTTGCACTTACAGGTACAGCCGTTCTCCGTGAGGTCGTAGCGATCTGCGTCGCACTGGTCACAGCGGCTGCCAACGACTCCAGGAGCGCAATCACAGTCGCCGGTGATTGGATCACACGTGTTTGACAGTGCACCTTTGCCACAATCACACTTTTGGCAACCTGCACTCACATTCCCGTAGCCTGGGATGCACGAGGAGCAATCGCGATCTGTGTACAGCGCACGGCACGGACACTGACCGGTTATTGGGTTGCACACGTTCGAACTGCTGCCCTGAACAATGCAGTTGCAGGCTGGAAAATATTCCATTATTAATATTTTTTCTTTGAAGCAGGGGAAAAGGATTTTTTTTTTAGGTTGGAATAGGGCTGACTTACGCTGACAGTTGTGTTTCAGTGCATCGCCGTAATAAGCCTCTTTACATCTATCGCATCTTGAACCTCCCGTGTTGCCTTTGCACCTGAGACAACGACCTGTTTCCGGGTCACAGGTGCCACCATTGCACGTACAGGGCTTGCAACCTCCGCCAAGTTCAGTTGGATTGCCGTACCAATCTACTTCGCATCTGGAATATTAAAAGTAAATTATATTTAATATATGGTGGAACCATAGAGTACATCCGTTTTGTTTATTGTTAGAAAAAGTTTATAATTTATGTTTAAAATGTAAGTCAAATTGTATGTTGAAAAAAATGTTGAATTGAGACTAGAGAAAAAATAGTATATTGCCGAAAATGTTCTTTTTTCGCTCTGGTGCCGCCATTAAGTGGCGTAATTTTTTCACAGCTGACATTAGTGCCTAAAAAATCCGCAGGATCCGTGCGTAAAGGGGTTACTTCACGCAGTAGTGCGTGAAAACTCACTTTAGACACGCATGTCAGCAGTGAAAAAATCAAGCACTTTACGGCGGTTTAAAGGCATGTGTTACAAAAAAAAAAAAAAAATTCCGGACGGTGGTAAAAAATGAAAATAAATGATTGATTGTAACTAAATAAAAAAAGTAGGACGTATAACTTTTTTTTTTGTAACACATGCGTCTAAAGCTCGTTTTTTACACTTTTCAGCCGTCGTAAAATAACCGATTTTTTCACTGCTGACATCCGTGTCTTAAGTGCTTCTTTTTTCACTAGTGCGCAAAGTAGCTCTTTTGACTCCTACGAATTCTTCAGACACTAATGTCAATTGTTAAAAAATTAGGCTACTTAATGAGGGGTAAAAAAGTGAAAAAATCGAACACTATTGGAGATTTATTGGTAAAATATAGTGTGTGGCATGTACAAAATGGCGGCAATGTTGACAAAGTGAAGTTTGTACTTTTACAGGATTACATTCGAAAGAATTCGTTTGATTGTGACACCTGCCTTCAGCTCCTGTACAACCCTCAAACTCGAATGTAATCCTGGCTAGTGACAAATTTGCACGCTGTCAAAAAAATGCCGCCTTTACGCACTTGCCACACAATTTACTATTATAACACGGCATAACCTAAACCCGCAATTAAGTAACGCTCATTCGTGACTTAAGTTGTTTTTTACACTATAAACAAATGAATATTAACAACGTGAAAAATTGATAAATAGAAGTGAGAAGAAAAAAAAATTAAAATTTAAGTAAAAAAATAGAAAATGGCGGGTTTATGTCACACGTGCTATAAAATAATATCTTTTGGCTTAAAAATGAATTAATTCACGGCGTAGTTAGTCATGCCATGCTATTTTAACTAGAAATATTAGCAAAAATGAACTAGCCGACTATAGAACCCACTCTATTGCTTCCCATAAGAATTGTGCAAAAATAACTCATTTTAATACTTTCAACCACCAAAATTACCGTTCACAATGCTTGCCCCTGTATCCTCTAGGGCATTTAGTGCAAACATAGTCGCCATTGGGATCCGCGGGGTCTTCCAGCTCACAGGTTGGACTGAAGTTGTTGGAATCGTCGAAAAGTGGACAAGCACATCTTTTACAATCTTCAGCGGTACCTTGAGTAGCATTTCCATAGTATCCATGAGCACACTCACTGCATTTAGGACCCACAGTGTTGTGTTTACAGAACTATCCGGCGAAAAAAAAATAAAACAACTTTTTAAAAATTATAAAAATGCAATTCATCAAAAACTTAAATAATTACAAAATATCACATTGTTTCTGTAAAAAAAAAAGTTTTTTCGTCATTTTAATAAGAAATTCTGCGAATACCAAGGTCCAAGAAGAATATATATCTTCGCGACACATTCGTCGATGGTAAGTCCGTTTTTAGCCAACGGAGGGTAAGTTAGACACTTCTGAACGCGTTCCGATCGGTAGAATAGATTCCTACGTATCGAGAGAAGAAAGAAATACTCACGCACTGATCCTGGTCAAGATCGCAGGCATCGCCGTGACCATTGCAGTCGCACTTGATACACTGATGAAGAAAATCGTGGTTGGAGCCGTTAAAGATGATTTTCATGTATCCAAGCGCACAATCTTCACAGGACAAACCGACATATCCTTCAGGACAGTGGCACTGCTCAACGAGACTGTTTTCCCCCGTGATGGACTGTTTTCCAGTTGGGAGTGAAACATTCAGCAGATAACTTTCCCACTGACCTTTTGAATAAAAGCTACGAATCATGAGATGCTTCAAATTAGCCAAAACTTTGAGCATTTCGGATCGTGTGACTTTTGGTCCAATGTATGAACTGTTGTCCTGAGAAATATTGTTCGCACCATCGCGAATATGGTGCCATCCCGATTCCTCCAGCAGGGGAACTGTTTGCTTCTCTTCCATGGAGTCGATCATCCGCCCGGCGCAATATGCAATACGCAAACCGTGGGTCGACTGAAAATGGAAAAAAATTTGAGACAAATGTTCGGTGGAGAATTTTTATCGTGATGTCTTACGATTAGAACGACATTTGGCGCGTGGAACGGAACAATCGAGACGTCACCTCGCCACAAGGTCCAGTAAACGGTGTAAGTGAGATTTGTTCCATAGGAGGATAAACGATTGCCAGAGTAAGTTGATGGAGCCAGCCAATATGCTGCTTTATTATAATTTTCGGAATCACTCCCACTTACTAAGCCTAATCCCCATTCCTCAAATGATAGTTCATGATCTGATACTGTTCCATTAAAATATGCCAAACGCCAGGTCGACTCCAGAGTAGAAATCTGCGAAAAAAAGCATTTATGCAAAATTATTGTGCTGTTTTAAATCTAAATATCTTTCTGACAACGAGATATAATAATTTTTATCAAGAGATCTTTTTTGTAGAGAATTTTATCACTTACAAAATTGGTCTCTAGTAAAATTTGTCTAACTTGCATCTTTATCGAGATATTAACAAGAAAAAATCTTTTTCCAATCAAAAGAACGTATGTAAAAAATTATCTTGCTGTTTTATATTAAAATATCTTCTAAACTACAGCATATAATATTTTTTGTTAAGAGATAGTTTTTGTAGAGAATTTTATTAGCTACAAAAAAGATTCTCAACAAAATTTGTCCAATTTGCATCCTTATCAAGATATTATCAAATAACCAAGTCTCAATTTTATGGCGATTTGTCCTTTTGGTTTGATTAAAAGGACGAAAATACCCTCTTATAAGATTCTACGAAAAAAATGAGAAAATGAATTTTTTTCGATATATTTACAGGAAGTGATATTCAATTTTACTGTTATTATTTTTTTTTTCGTAATGTTATTGATGGAAAGAAACTCCACCCGCGTCATTACACGAAAATTTCATGCGACAGCGTAATTACAGGTTGGCTCGTTCCGAACTATGAGCAGATGGAGCGAGGGATGGGCTTATCCAGTTGATCTTCTAACGGAGAGATTGTGTCTGAGAAAGATGGGATTTTCCAATGCCGGCTCTTCACACGACGGATTACATGCATTGGTGACACGCGCTTTCAGATGACAGTGAGACACAAGTTTTTCACGTTGATTCTTACCGATTCATACTCGAGCTTGGTGGCGTGACAATCGTGAGTGGCGTCGGAGCACTCGCAACGAAGGCAACCCTTGGAATTCAAGCTGCTAAGACCGAAGTACCCCGGCTTGCACCGGTCACACAAGTCGCCCTCAACGTGTTCTTTGCACATACACGAGTCCTCGCAACTGCTGGATGGCAACATGCCCTGTTGGTTGCACGGACAGGGATCACACTTTGGATATCCACGATAACCTGGTGCACACTGGTCGCAATTGTCCTCGCAACTGCTGGATGGCAACATGCCCTGTTGGTTGCACGGACAGGGATCACACTTTGGATATCCACGATAACCTGGTGCACACTGGTCGCAATTGTAGCCGGTATAACCACGGTTGCACTCGCAGGCTCCAACCTGAATCAAAATTACACTTTTTAAAGCCTAGAAAATTTTTAATTTTCAATGATTCTAATTCTAAATTGCGATTTGTCGTCTGAGAAGCTCTGAAACTTGATTAATAGGTACTTGAAAAATATCTACCTTTCCACTCTGCTGCTGGGAAGAACAGAATCCAGTGCTGCCCATTCGGTCGCAGTGATTGCAGGGCTTGCATGGGCTAGAATCGGTCGCATTCGCACCTAGAGGTCGATAGAAACCGTTTTTACACCTCTCACAATTGATTCCAGTTGTATTACTCTGAAAATTCGATTGCATCGCCCGAATAAACTCGTCAACGTCTTCAATAAACGCCGATAAATCGCGAGATCGTTCTGAGTGCCAACTTACCGAGCAGCCTATGCAAACGCCACCTCCACGACGCTTGCCAGCAGTGTCCAGTGACAATTTCTGAAGGTCAATCGCCGGATCGTACATGCAACTGCTGGCGTGTCCGTGGCAGTTGCATTCTTCACACTGGTAGCCCTCGCTGGTTCCTGGCTGCCAGGCCACCTGGTTGAACATCGGCCGACACTTCTCACACATGTCCCCATCCGTATTTCTCTGACACTGGCACTGCCGATACTGCAAAACCACCGCAGAGAGTTGTAAGTACACATCAAAGAATCAAAAAATTTTTCAATACCAAATAACTTGCCTCATTCCCCATTTTACCGCAACGTGATGCATGTCCTGAGCAGATACAGCGTCCCATGATTTCAATAGATTTCACCGAATAAAATAGTTGTTTTGGCCTTATCAAGTATCCTATTCTTCGAAAAATTTTCTGAAAACTAAATCGAATATAACGCATCACGGTGAATTGGCGATATGCTTCAGTATTACTTCGATATCCAGGGCGTATATCTGGAAACGAAATCCCCACCTGCAAAAAACAAATAATTTTAAACTCCTATTGAAACACTTTTTTTTTTCTTTTTAAATAATATAAGGAATGTTTTTACGATATCATTTGGAGACATTGATGAATTCGCAAACTCCGAGCTACAAATAACCTCGTAGTCATTTTCTAGTTTATAGTTTTTTGAAGTACTGTTGTAATTAGATTGTTTAGAATATCTTTCCTGACACTCATCATCATTTGAGACAAAATATTGCAATGGTTCGAAATTATTTCCATTCAATGATTTTTCCAGAATCCATGTTTCAGGTTTCGGATAATTCCCTGGTTTCAATACAATTCTGTCAATCTGATAAATCTGAAAAAAAATTTTCAATAATTTGGAGTTGCAGTGCCAGCAAAATTTTGTTAGAGAAAAAAATAGATTCTCACTTTTTTCAAGTCAATAGTTATTGAAACAAACTCATAGTGGTCGCCTCGGTTTAGCGTTGGACTTTGCCATATACGTTCCTCTCGTAGGATTGGTCCAATGTCATACATTTTTAGAGGATCATAAGGCACTTCTTCACAAATGTCACAGTCTGTTGAGTTCATTGGGTTACAGAATTCTTCTCGACCGCCCTGACCGCACGATGCATTCGCGCTGATTGTCGCAAACTCCATTAAATTCATTCCATATTCAGGATAGAGACCTAATAATATAATACAGACGTAGAATAATTAAATTGGCATGTTAGAGTACAATAAAATTTAAATTTAAACAACTTACCAGATCCATGAGTACTTTGTGACCTTCCAAGGATCAAGAGCACGCCGAGAACAAAGAAACGGTGCATTTTTTTCACGATCAAACTTTTCAATTTATCAAAAGCATAAGTTTACCACAAGTTGACAGCACTATACCTTGTATCGTGCTTTTATACCTGCCAAAACTGCTATAGGTTGGAGGGGAAATCAAAAAATTCAATCGAGTACATGAGTGCATCACGTGTTGTTGGAAATTTATTTTTAACTTTATAAGTGAATTTTTTTTTTTTTTTTTCAACAATAGTAGTCCCGTAATATTTTTGCGGTAAAGCCAACACCTCAAAATAAACTGAGATAAGATATCGTCAACTTGAAAAAAACAACTTAACGATTTAAAAACAAAAAAAATTTCTATTTTTAAAATTCCCGAGTAAAAAAAAAAATAAATTTATGATTGATCAATCATGAACATACAACGCATCTCTAAAACCGATAGAACAAGTAGGAAAAATTCTCTTTCTGTTTTAAATCATCAAATCTTCAAAATTATTGAAAATAGAAAATTTTCTTATGAAATCTTTTTTATAGAGAATTTTATTAACTATAAAATAGGTCACTACAAAAATTTTTCTAACTTGCATCCTTATCAAGATATCAGCAAATAAAAAGGTCAGAATTTTTTCACTATTTACGCCTTGCTTTTGGTTTTAAACACTCGACAGGAGAAATTTATCGTGAAATCATTTACAAAAATGAACGTTTAAAAATGAATTTTTTATTGAATATGCTGAATTTCTGATCTATTTTTACTGTACACAAATTTGAGGATTTTTAAAATACACCAAAAGTTTTGCATTTAGCAGAAATTCGTTAAAAATACGTTTTTTAATGCATGCTAGATTTTTTAGAAGTATTTATCAAATATTCATTTTTGTTCATGAAGATGAATTCATGATTTATGTTCGTGATGAATGACTGTCACTCATCATTGATCAATCATGTATTTGTTGTTTTTTTACTCGGGATATGACTAACACAAGTATTATCGCTAGTTTTTAAGGAAATTCTCATTCTTAACACTTTTTTAATCTTTTTAAAATATACAACTTTTTTCTTTAATTTTTGATTAATTTTCGTAACTTAAAGATTTAAAAAATTTTTTTCTCCTTTATAGTTTTTAGTTTTAAGTTTTATATTAGCAGCATTTTCGGGTATTCAATTGAATTAAAGTTTTTATATACCCTTTGAGATATATAGAGCTATATTAGGATTTGGTTATGGTATGTTTTTTAAAAAAATAATAATTTTGATTTACAAGATGAAAATATAAATTTGATGTTTAATTTAACAATTTCAGAACGAATCATTCGGAATGCATCGTCAGCTGCATTTGTGGATTCGGATGTTTTTTTAAAATAATTTACAAATAATTTTCATAATTTATAAAAACGTTAAATGTTCAGTACGTAAAATATACAATTTTTAAAATTCTCTATTACTTCATAAAAAATTTTAAACATTTTTTTAACATTATTTCTACATTCAACTAATTCTCTGTTGGTATAAAAAAATTGCAATGATTGTGATATTATCATGGATAATCAAATTTAATTGACTACAATCATCCCAAAAATGTGTCGTAAATATATTTTCCTCTTTTTTCGACATTTAGCCGAATACAATTTCATCCCAGTTTTCTTCTTAGACTCGGGGATATGATATTAAACTTCAACCGATAAAGAACAAATCTACCTAGCCGTGCACGTTGAGCGTTGAAAAAGTAGACTTTTGCAAATGTCCAACAAAAAAAAAATTCTTTAAAACTCCTAGCGTCGGTAATTAATCAATATAATTCCCCAAAATTCCATGTTAAATCACTTTAAATAATTACACGGAGAGAAAAATGTATCAACAGTGAATAAAATTCATTAATAGTTAATAAATATTAAATACTTGGTATATAGTCAATGTACAAATAAATCGCTGCTTAAAAATAAATTAATTATTTGCTTGTATCAACTAATTCAGAAATTTTTGATTAATGAATATTTATTTTTGACCACCCTCCTGGGGAAGGGTGGTCTTTTTTAAAATCATCTACAAACAATATGGCCGCAAATCGAGAAAAAAATTCTAAAACTCAATACGATATAAAATTTTTTTTATTCAAATTGTTAGTTATAAAATTACTTCTTTTTTCGAAATGTTTTTAAACCGACTGCACCTTTTAGAATTAAAAAAAAAAAGGATAATTTAAAAAAAAAAGAAAATCCCGGTTTGCCCGCGTAGTTCACGCACAATCGTCATTTGTTTAAACTGTTAATATTAAAAATTAAATTTCTCCGGGCCTAATTAACATTCTGAAACAAATTCTACGCCAAAATGTTCGGAAAGACATCCCCTATAAAGTTCCAACCATAATTACTACCTTAAAATAATTATTTATAGCTCTTTTAGCCTATTGTTGAAATAAAAATTTTAAATATTAAAATCGGCAGTTGCTTTTGTTATAGAAATAATTAGCTGACCGCTTCTACCCCTGGTTTCAGAAAAACATACTTTCGAAATCGGTTTTTTAAGGGAGAACGCCTACAGATAGCTCATACAGAAACACTCATAAATTTATTAAGAGTTAATAAATCAATTCACCATAATCCAACTATAAACGTATATTTTTCAACATTTAACAAATCAATTCATCATCTACCAAATATATGTATACATGCGTTAAGATTATTCGGAAACTCGACCTTAGTCAGAATTTATTCCTGGATATCAATTAGAATCTATTCGTTTGCGTCTGTTAAAAAATTATAAAAACTATTTACCGTTTGTGGACCATGATAACCAATGTCAAAGTTGACCGCTTTAACACGTAACGCCTACACACCGAGGGGTTATCAGACTGATATTTTCAACTATATCCCGGTGAATAAACAATATAGGAATTCTTTCAAAAATTGCGTACTTGTAGAAAAAAAATCCCAAGTGCGATGGTATTTTTTAAAAAAATTTTGACCGTGTTGTATAAGCTTATACTATAGTATAACAATTGATTTAACACGTAAACGGGAGGAGATAGCGGGTTCAGCGGCAGTAGAAACAGACAAAATCCCTTTTTTCATGGTCAGACAGGCTTTATCGAAGAAACATATACCTTAAATATAAATAAATAATTCTCTCAGTGTAAAAAATAATAAAAAACATCTGTAAAAACGTCTATATTTATTGTTTACATACACAGTACTAATATTAATTACAAATCACGTTGTTACAAAGTGCACAGTATCGTTTCTAAAACCACATCTGCGCAATTATTCAAAGGTCACTAAGGCCATCGACAACCATACCGCATCAGTCAGTCATATAATTATAGCGGATAGTCTAAATCACTAAACTTTGCCATTAAAAATTGTCCTAAATTCGAAATTCCATTATAGCTACCATATACACAGTTCATGTCATACACTCGGGGGCTCCCTGCGTAAATTATTTAGACCGTAATAATTACAAAATACATCAGATATCCAACAAAACCAACTGATTTCCCATTTTTCGGATATAGAAATTTAAATTAATCAACGACGCTGTCAAACATGTTTTTTCGCTGAATTATCATTATCAAGCACACGGGTATAAATCCACCTGATAAGACACTTTCCAGCCTTGTAAGTAATGTAGAAAACTAGGCAAGCTATTAGACCGATAGCTAAGGCAACGTCGATCAAGGCTACCTGATACCAGGCCAACGATTTCGCGGGACTGTTCAGAAATTGGCCGCCATTTCGAGCGACATATTCCGTCCACCAAACGGCCGTTTCCAAGGCCGTGGCCGGACGGTCATTGTAGTGTTTTTGAAGAAGTTTTGCATTCCGCTGGTAGCTGAAACAAGGCGTATGATTTTGAAGAAATTGTGTATGATTTTTTTTTTTGGGAAAATTCTTTTACCTGCTGTCGTTGAAGACGGTGTCGATTGCAGATCTAAGAATATTGGCATTCAGAGTGCTCCACTCGACCACAACCGCTACTCCTCGGTCTCGGGCCGCCGCAGCATTGTTGAATTGATCACCGTACATGGGAACGACCACCATGGGAACCCCTGCACTCGCTCCCTCGCTGATTCCAAGTAGGCCCCCGTGGGCTAAATAACATTTCACATTTGGATGACCTGAAATATAACGTTTCCCCAATTGCACATATTTCTTTTGAATTATTATACACTCTGCCTTATTCACAGGAGACCTGTTGGATTTCCGGTGTCGTGGATCTATGCATGACTGCAATCTCGCACGGGGGTTGTAAATATGGAGGTGGAAAGTATTTGAGACGGATGTGGTGGGAACTCTTAATTCGAATCAGTCGTTTTTTGACTGATTGTCAGTATTTTTCTGCTGATTTAGTCAACACAAAATAAAATGCTGCAGAAATAGTTGATATTAGCTGATTAATCAGCCGTATTAATGGCTAAATCAAATGGGAATTTGTGATAAGGGTGATTTTTCAGCAATATTTTAAACGACTGATTCGAATTTAGAGAGAACAAATTCAAATTTAAAAAAATGTTTTAAGATTTTATATTTTAAATTAGTTGGTTAGTGGGTCTGGTTGTTTTTTTTTGAAAATGTTTTGTACTGTATCTCGTAATTTATTGGTTTTAGGACTTAATTTGGAAAAATTTTATTTATTATTCAATTTTGCATGTTTTTCTATTAAAAAAGTTTTTTTTCTAATTAATTTTTTTTATGTTACAGCTGGATTATTTAGCTCGTTCGTTCTTTTTCGACTTTTGACTACTTTTAACTGATTTTAAAAGTGATTTCTTATTGATAAAATAGTTGTTAGAATTTTTATGTATATTATTAAATTTTCCAAGTTTTTTATTGCAATTTTTTTTTTCATAAAATTTATTTTTTTCGTAAGTATATTAAAGCTGGTTTATTTCACTTTTTCTTCGTTCTATACTAGTCTTGAAAAATCGCGTTATTAATAAAATAGTTATGATTTTGTTTATGATTAAATTTCTTATAATTTTCGTTAAATTTTTTTTTTTTTATAAAATAATAAATATTTTAATAGTTAGTAATTATTGACAACATATAATTTCTGTTTTGTAATTGAGAAATTTTAGCGTATTTTCTGAAATAAATTTTCATGCAATTTATATGCAAAAATTTTATGCATATTATATATATACAAAATATTTTCCGTTGCAATTATAAATATAATTACAATCATTATGTAATATTAAAGATATCCATAACAATACTTTTCATTTGTTTACCTTGCCACATATTGAAGCTATTATAATTACTTTTAATGTTTAAAAAAATAAATAAATAAATAAATAAAAAATTCTGTGCTTATTAAAAATTAAATACGAACGATATATTTTATATTTTATAAATAAAAAATTTTTTTAAGGTTTTTTTTTTGCAACACATGCTAATAAAACTTGTTTTTTTTCACTATTGAGTTGCCATTATAAAGTGATCGATTTTTTCACTGCATGACATTCGTGTGTTTATAGTGCGTTTTTTTTTACTAGTGCGTAAAATGGCCCATTTTTTTATGGATCCTACGAACTCTTTAGATATACCAATGTCAGCTCTTAAAAAAATTAGGCCACTCAATAGCAGCACCAGAGTGAAAAAATCAAGCAATATTAACAGTTGTTGCAATAAAATATCCCGCCTTTATGCACTTGCCATACAATATATTATTTTTTATCCCAAAAACAATTATAATCACGATAAAATAAATTAAAACTTATTGACATTTTACACGTTTACAAATTCAAAAAATCTATTACACGCAAGCTCCATGCAGAAATAACAGCTTGAAATAATGAAAAAAAAAAAAAAAATTATCCTGCCTCATTTTGTACATACGTAACACTTACAAAAACAAAACCATGCCAACATATAATTTGAATAAATACCTAACAAAAATGCGAAATGACTGAAAAAAAAAATTTTACGTCACATTCCAGTAAAAATTCATCAGAGCGCTAGAGGCGCTGCGGCTTTCATCCAAATTATTTTCTTCCTTTCTTCAACGAACCATATAACCAAGAAAAAAATCAGTAACATAACAATTACTTACGGAGTATTGCAGCCTGTGGTAGCCACTTTCGAATAATAACATTGCCCGGCTTGTTTGGTAGATTGTCATCCTCCCATTTCCAAATAACCGTGCGTGGAATACTGCCAATGACCGTTACAATATCCTGCAATTTCTCTGACGGGATAGAAGTAGTCCGAATCATAGAGCCCCAGCTAAAAAATAGTACACCCTCGCTGGCATCATCAAGAATTTTTTTTAAATCAGCTGGTAGCTTTGGCGATGGGTTCATGTGAAGTCCTCCAATTTCAATAACACTGGGAACATTTGGTTTTGCACCATGTAACGAATAATGTGTGTTTACCAAAATGGCCGATACATTATGCGCAATTTGACGAAGCGGTGGAATTTTGTAGCCAAATGCATTTTCAACAATTGACTGCTGCTGCCAACTTACGCTCACTGTGTACATAAATTTTAAAATCTCGTAGTTAATAGTGTTTATCACACGTTCCGACAGTGTCATGTGTCTACTAAATCCATGGTAAATAGCCGGAACATAGCTCGGATTTTCAGGATTCGAAAATAAATTAAACCACGGCATCATAACGTGTGATGATAGTAGAATAATTGGCGCTGGAAATTTGTGGGCAAATGCGAAAAAACAATCGCTATTAAATGCCTCAGTAACAATCAAATCAAATTTTTCATTGGACGCAATGAGTTTTTTCACTCCTGCTACATTAAAACTCTCTTGGCAGTACTTGAGTGCCCACTGACGTAAAAACAACTGCTCCATATAAATCGTAAATATAGAGTGATGTATTTTATTCAAGTCCATGACATTTACAAAGATTCCCCGTCCCTCAGAGAGATCAATGTCCCGGTAATTTTGCAGAGGAGTCGTACGATTGTCTCGAGGGAAAAATGAGACGACTGTGAGGTCATGACCCCGATGTGCAAGCTCCTCCAAAAGTGGCTTAAACACGTCAAAGTGACTTTTTCCTGGATGACCAAAGAGGCCGAGAATACGAAATTTTTTTAGCGCTTTTCTCGACGACAATTCGACACTTGAAACTGCGGAAAAATACAGGAAACAGCAGAGCAACAGTAGTACAGCTCTCATGGTTGGCTTTTAACTTGACGAAAAAAACGAATACACTTTTATACTAGTACTAGTATTCACAAAGAGTGTTTCAAGCTTCTTTTTGTGTCGTGTCGATGCTCGCCTCTGAGCGACTAACCTCCTCTACGGAGAATTATGTGGACTTGACAGAGAACTTTCGCACAGATCAGTTTATTACATAATGTTTCTGATCCCCACTACTCTGGCACTAACATCGCAGGATGTCCCCAGACGCTATTCTTGGCATGAATTATTGTCGGCAAGTTGCGAGCATTGCCTCTCTGGCTACTAATTGGTCATTCACACGAGGTATTTAATCTCCAGAGCAATTCTAGAACACATTAAACCATATATGAAAGTAATAATGGATTATTATATCAAATTCATAGTCGGCTAACACACGCGGCAATTGTAGAAAGTCACTCTTGCATTTTTATCAACACTATTGTTCGTTTACCCCAAGTGATATTGTGAAAAATTATTCCAAGGGAAATTTATGCATTTTTATTTTGCGTTATAGTTAACGAGTCATCATCGTATATATACAAGTGTTTCCAATGACTGAGCAGTTCTGAAGCACTCTGATATACAATTACACTGGGGAATTTACTACTGATAGTAGTGTTTTATGCTGAAATTGCATGATATTACATACATCTGTCAAAGAATTGACAATTTCGCATATCTAAAGCCAAAAGGGCGTAACGCTAAAAAACTCAGATCTTTTTACTTCCAGATATCTTGATAAGGATGCAAGTTAGAGAATTGACAATTTCGCATATCTAAAGCCAAAAGGGCGTAACGCTAAAAAACTCAGATCTTTTTACTTCCAGATATCTTGATAAGGATGCAAGTTAGAGAAGTTTTGTTAAGGACCTATTTTATAGCTAGTAAAATGCTCTATAAAAAAGGTCTCTTGAAAAAAATCTTTATCTAGTTTAGTTTTAAAGATATCATGATTTAAAACAGTAAAAGATTAAAATGCTCTATAAAAAAGGTCTCTTGAAAAAAATCTTTATCTAGTTTAGTTTTAAAGATATCATGATTTAAAACAGTAAAAGAATTTTTCTATACGTCATTTTGGGTTTAAGAACGCGATTTATGTACGATGAAAAAATCTTAGAGAAAAATATGTCGACATAATTGCTCAGT
This sequence comes from Macrocentrus cingulum, assembly GCA_002156465.1. NCBI lineage: Eukaryota > Metazoa > Arthropoda > Insecta > Hymenoptera > Braconidae > Macrocentrus > Macrocentrus cingulum. The sequence continues at coordinate 158,121 of MVJL01001353.1, read as the reverse complement.
TAGATATACTAACGTCACCTTGAACTTTATTTTCGGTTAGAATGAAATTCCAGAGGCCATATGAGCGCGGTCTATATTTCACTCGTGTTGTTATCTAGAGCGACAGTACGCAGTGATATGACGAATTGTGACGGTAGATAAGGAATATTTTACTTGCTATTGTGTATTGATATTTCAATTGAGTTTTTCTAATGAATTTAAATTTCTAACAATTGAAAAAAATTATGTTTATAGTATAGAGATATTATTTTAACTCGCGAAAATTCTTGAATTGAATTTTTAACTGTCTATCTGTTGAAAAGTTGATATTATCAGTTATATACCGCGTGATAATGTAAATTTATTGAGCACTAACAAAAAAAAAAATGATATAGCAGCAGCTGTGCTTTTAATTTAATTTAATATAAAATGTCTTTATTAAATAGTAAAAATTTTGACTGAAAAGTATAATTATATCATTTAAATATAAAGATATATAAATGATCTAGTCAAATTTCATTTAAAATAAGTTGTTTTTATATAAAAAAAATAAATTATAAAAAATTAGAGACTAAATATAATTCTAGATGAGTTATAATCTTATAAATATGATGCAATGATTAGATAATATTTATATAGTTGATTAAAATTTTAATTAATTAAATTTTAGAATTAATTAAATTTTTTTTTTATATTAAATAAAATTTCATCAATGCTACACACGATTGTCTTCAGAATAATTTTAATTTTCACTCAAAGCAAAAATCATCAAAAAATTCAGTTCAAATATTTTTTTATTTTTAAAAAATTCAAAAATTTGTTTTGTTTTTAATATTCATATATATAAAAAAGGGGATTCTCATCTTCTCTTCAAATTATCGTAAAAATGGTTGAAAAAAATTTTTTTTTTTAATTTAATTATAAATAATCTATGATATTTAAAAAATTACGATTAATTTCTAATGTTTTTTTATTTTTGTCAAACTATACTGATGCATGAGAATATAAACAAAGCTTGATATAAAGTAATCAAGTAGATAATAAAGACAAACACAAATTAAAGCCTATTCCACACTTTGGTGTAGTGAAATAGACTTTAGCTTGAATAAACTCGAATACTACAAATGAATTATTTCCCTAATAAATTATCTAAAACAGTAATATGCGACTTTTTGTTGATTATATCGATCGACGAAGTTTTTTCAATAAATGTAGAATTTTTATTTTATAATTTTAACGATTTGTTAAGCAAAAAATCGACCATTCATAAAATTACCTATATTGATACTACATAGGGTAAGTGCAGTAATTAATAACCACTGGCACTTGAATTGACAAAATAAAAAAATACGGCTCTTTTAGATAATAAAAAAACAAAATACTATTTGATTGCCAATTTTTTACAGAACAAAAGACGCGTCTCTGAAGCCAAAAAGACGTGTGAAAAATTTTCTTGCTGTTTTAATTGATAATAGATTTAATAGTATTGAAGATACAAAATTTTCTTAAGAGACCTTTTTCGTAGAAAATTTTATAAGCTACAAAAAAGGTGTCTAACAAAATTTGTCTAACTTGCATCCTTATTAAGATCTTAGCAAGTAAAAAGGTCTGAATTTTGTGACGATACGTTCTTTTGGCTATAGACCAGTTGATGACCGGCTCAAGTTCACCTATATAGATAACTTCAAACACTCGTTTATATGATTGACTCAAAATAAACACAATTCACTCTATATTATTCCTATAAGTGACTCTTTAAGTTAATTTTCGATTAGTTTAAATAATTTGATTACCTAAAAACTTTAAACTTATTTCTTTGCACAGTTTATTAAAAATATCTGTTGCGCGCAGTCATCAACTGGTACATTTACCCTATATAGTATCAAGACGGAAAACAATGAAAATTTTTATAAGAAAATAGTTTATTAACTCACTCAGTAGAATTTCACACAAATAATAAAAAATAAAATCACCATCACAAATTTTTTAACAAAAAGTAAAAACTTTTTTCCCGTATTTTATCAATACCTAACTAATAGCTTTCCGCAATAGATATACTGTAATAAATTTCCGCGAAAGCAAACTGTCATAATATAAGCAAGAAAAAATTAACGTCATTTATTCATACATTTTTTTTGCTATCAGCATTTAAAATTCAAAGACTCGCTAGAAACAAAATTTTTTTCAAAGATAAATATTCCGCAGTAGATACAGCCAGACAATCTGTATCTAGTCAGACATCAGAAGTTTAAGTAGTTAAGCCACTCGTCCGACTTGTCGTACAACGATGACTACGAAAAGCGCTTTGGAGATGGCGCCACAAGGCGGTCTAGTAGGGGGAAAAGGAGCTTCTGAGCGTGGCCACAAAAGTGGCAAGCGTGATGGCCATTGGCCGTGGAAGAGTGAGACAGTGATCCCGGCATGGGCCTCGGCAGAAGGGTCGCACGAGGGCGAGAACGCGAAAAAGAGTGAGAAAGAGGTTGAGATTGTGGCGTCGAGGGGCCGGGGTGCAACGAACCTTCGCGTCTACGCGAGGCGGAGTTGAGTTTGAGTCATGGAGACACCCGACCCCGTAGACCCAGCCACCCTAGAGATTAAAACCCGTAGCATAGAACAGACACTTCTCCCACTAGTGAAACAGGTAAGACACCGGCGTGTTGTCATCGTTGTCTCATTGTTCTTGTCCCTTAACCACATCCACCGGTCTTGATATCACTTTGCCGCACCATTTCAAATCTCATTTTAACCTTTTACGCACCAGCTGTACTCTTTTGTGTCCTCGCACCATGCACCTAACCTCAAATATAGACACCTAGACGCCGAAATGTAACAACATCGGCTTGGGCAGCCAGTGAAGTGGTGACAAGCATTGAAAATAATGCAATTAGTGATTGTGACGGGGGTAAATAAATTAAATAAGTGATTTTTGTGATGATTATATATCGAATATAGTGCAATATTTTTTTAATTCTCCTTGCGGATCACAATTAAAACATAAATTTAAATAATTCCTCACGCGATCTTGTTATAAAAAAATATGAAGAAAAAAAAACCACGAGTTTTTAATCAATTTTTACCCTGAGCCAATAATAGAGGCCGTTTATAGAGGTATAGGTGTCATAATGGAAAACTCAGAGATATAGAGTCTCCAAGTGTTTGACAGTTCGCTGAGCATGCGCTTCCGCTCGTTTGATCCTCGAGTGTTTATATAGACGCGTGAGAAAATTCTTCTCTCTCTTTCTGTTTCCCCGAGTGAGAAAGGCAAAAAAAAAACTTTTTAATTGACAATAAAAAAGTCAATATCTAACTAATAAAAATAGAGAAAAAAATAAAAGTTTGCCAAGATATTTAATAATCGAATGCATAGCAGAGAGTATTATTACCGACAATTAATGACGCGCGGTATAAAAGCATGGAAAATTCATGAACCATTTTCTCGAAGTACAAAATTCTGTTGCATATTTTACAAAGAACACAGCTAACCGCAGGTGGTAACTATACAGAACTTACACAACAAAATAATCCAGTATAAAAGCCACAGGTGAGACTGCAAAAAAAAAACGCTGCAACGGCCATAAATTATCGAGAATCCGCTAGATGGCATTGGGCACAGAGAAGAAAGCTCGACTATTCGATGATGAAATATGTTTTGTCGGCAATGTACAGAGAAAAGCTTGCGAAAAAAACGCGATAGAACAAAGAAAAACAAGAGCCAAGACGATAAATTACGAGATTTCAATCACTGGACGTGAGAAAAATGATTGGATTCATTGAACAAACAGAGAGAGACTGTGTGCAAGCTTAGATATAGCATGAGCGATGAAAGAATAATGGAGTTGAAAGTCAAATATTGACATAATTGCAACGATATAAGGAATGTAGGAAGCTCATGCAGTTGTGTGTATAGTATGGAGGAGTATTGATTGTCAGGGGAGGATGCGCGTTGTGCCCTGTAAAGCCAACGCTACCTATCATTTGTAAAAGCAGCCTGTGAGGACGCCATCGGGCGCTCTGTCTTCGTCTTGTTTACGTGGTTGGCCTGAGGACGTCGCAAGATCCAAAAGAGTTGAACCGCGAGAGAGAGTCGAGGCTAAAGTGACGCCGCGTCGACCAAGTTTTTGCCTCCAGTCTTCCCTAGGCACTCGGCAGGCCAGTACCTTATTATTAATCAGTCGAATGAAAAATCCCTCTGGCTCATTAATTGTGTGCAGCATTGCTCATTATCAAAAATCAAGAGAATCATTATTTTTATTAACAAATCTTTGTGAAGTTATACAGCAGTCAAATTGGCTCATAGTGTGTATATACAATATCAAATCTTGTGTGTGACGTCTGCCTACGCTCATCCAAGGCCCATTGTAATCCTGGTATATTGTATAGGAATCCATGAAAGTGACCTAGGGCAATTGAATGCATCATTCAAAGATGGTTGAAAACAAATAAAACCAAAAAAAAGAAACAAACAAACTCTTAGATAAATGCAGTTTTGAAATATATGGATGTAAAAGAAAAATACAATTACAATGCACTGTAATTGGGATGCTGCAATTAAGAAGTGTTCTTGCAAGTTTATAATTAAAACTCGCTTTTTTTGAAAAACAAAACGCAAGCGAAGAAAAGAAAGAAATAATAAACTGACTTAAAAAAAAGGCCATCGTCATTTGAGAGTCGTTGAAACATTTGCGCAAAAAACAATAGCAAGAGAGAGAGAGAGAGAGTGGAAAAATAATAACAAGAAAGTAGAGCAAGAGATAATTATCTTCAGACAATATTCAAGGGCATTTCTACAAGCAAAATCCAAAATCGTTGCAGGGTTATATCTATAGATGTATGAAGAAAAAACAACAAGTGATAACTCGGAAAAAATTGCAAGGAGCTTGCATATCGATATATATGTTTCCAATTTGCCTTTTGTAATTTATTGCTTCAATACAAGCGAACAACTACTAAGAAAAAACATAATTGAACATCAAAAATAAATAAAGCCGAGATTAGTGTGCGAAAATAGTTGGAAATAATTATACGTAGAATTGGAAACAATATTATAATTATAATTATAATATAATACATAGCCTATAGACAATAGTGTGACAAAGGCAATAGAGAAGAAAGACAAGAAGTCTATATACAAAATATTTATGTATATATTTAAAGCTATATGTATATATAAATATATATAAAAGTCTGTATCCAACACTATTCAATTGGAACAGACGTCATACAATACAATAATATTTTTTCTGACTCACAAGTTTGTTAAATCCACACCAAGCTTTGACTTTAAACACTAGTTATCTGCGGGAACTCTGCCTGGCACTGAATAAATCAAATTATTGTTTAACAACAACAAGTAAAAATCAACAGATATCCGACTAAACAAACAAAAATGAATGCACATATCTAACGTACTAGAGAAAGAGAGAGAGAGAGAGATGTTGTCGATTGAAAGAGTATATTTTAAAAATACCAAAATAATCAAGAAAATTCAATAATCTAGACCTAGTCGTGACAAAGAAACAATAATCCCCCTCCCTTAATAAAATTTAAAGTGGCCGACTGATACACTTTCGTTTTCTTTTTTGTCTGAGACTGAAATTATAATTAACAGACCTGAATAAAAGGACCTTGGACAACGGAAGACTTGAAATAGAAAAAAAAAGTAATAAAACAAAAAGAAAACATAAAAATGTACGAAGGAGGAATGACTACCGATCAGCAGGTATGGCTCTTTGTTCCTTAGGCGTTCAATAGTGCATGTCGTCCATCATAAAATCAAATAAACTACACCCATAACTCGCAATCTTATCAATTCATGTCAAAATCCATCAACACATGGTCATGATGCACCATCAGCGGAAACTCACATCACGCATAGTTTTAACCAATCTGTGTGTAACAATATTTTCTGTAATGGCTACGACACTTGCAAAGAGACAGTCGATAATAAAAATCGTTCTTAGGACGATTTTAATCATGCACTGGCTAACTAGGTTCTTAGAAACATGGCTTTCAGTAATCCACACGAAGAATACACTCGTTAAACAGCAAAAAATCACGACAACTAACCACGAGCCTGTGTGTCCATCAGAACAGGAACACGTAGGAATGTGTTTATAGGAGTTGTTTCAAATTAGAAATTATCCAACTCAAAAACACCCCCAAACACGCACATACACCCACTGAAACACGTGACAATTGTGTGAAATGGTCGACCTAGTGAAGACTCCGGTTATGTATACTCAAAATCTTGTATTTAGCACGATATCCAACTAATCCAACTAATATCACACTTTTCCTTTTCTAGATCTCCACTCTCGTGTCTCATCGAGAGCGTCCACTATGCTCGGACCGCAGTCTCCGGGCCGTGGCCAGGGTGGGCCAGGCCGTCAATCTGGCTGTAGAACGTTTTGTAACCGTTGGCGAAACAATTGCAGATGACAATCCAGAAATCAAGCAGACCATGTACGAGGCCTGCAAGGAGGCCAGGGTTGCAGGTGAGTCTCCCGAATGCGTGTTTAAAAGCCGTTTGTTACATAAATTGCTTTTGCTTTTAGGTGGAGCAATTGAAAAATTGTGCGAGTGTGCAATGGATGACAGTCTGGCAGACAGAGGCTCGGTCGTGCGAGCCGCCAGGTGTCTTTTGGGTTCTGTCACGAGGGTACTTTTGCTCGCTGACATCGTAGTTGTCAAGCAATTACTTCTGGCCAAAGATAAAGTGGCTCGCAGTCTTGGTCGGCTCGAGAGTGTGTCAAATTTTACGGAATTTGTCAAAGCTTTCAGTCAATTCGGCGCGGAAATGGTGGAACTGGCTCACTTGACTGGAGACAGACAGGTAAATTGTCATGAGTGCCTTGGTATTAAGGACTCCTGTTTATTCAGGCTTTTTGTCTTTTGACCGACAGAATGACCTGAAAGACGAGCGACGGCGCGCACAAATGGCCGCGGCGAGACAGGTCCTTGAGAGAAGTACCATGATGCTATTAACATCGAGCAAAGCCTGCCTCAGGCACCCTGAGTGTCCCTCGGCCAAGGAGAATAGGGACACGGTGTTCTGCCAAATGAGGAGGGCCATGGACTTGATTCATTATGTTGTCAAGGACGGTGTCCTTGATTGTAGCGAATCTCAGTCGTACTCCAACTCCTCTCAGGTTTGTTCAGTCAAGCTGTTCACACTCTGCCCACTAATGGTATTAAGACGTGCCTCTAGCACTGCCAATCGAGTTCTCTAGGATGCTTGGAAGAATATGTTTTTTTCTTTAGTCGGGTCACGTGTTTCGCAGAGAAACACCTTACTCGCCTACTGAGATTTTCACTCGCTGCTTGAAAAGCTCGTAAATCATCAGGGTGTATTTAAAGAAAAGAGTATTAGGGCTTGCTTGGATACTGGGGAAAGAGTCTGCTCTTCAGATTTACGCATTTTATTCAGGTAGCACCCATGTGTCTTATCACACACGTAACGTGCGACCTTTTGCCACTGCCACATGAAGAAATAAATCGGTAGTCTCACGTGGGAAGAATATTTCGCTTTAATCATGTTTTTAATCATTAAATATTACCAGAAGAAAAAAAGCTTCGTTTAATTTATGAATTTTGGGCATTGAAGAAATGAAAAGAAATTTTTTTTTATAAACGAAACTAGTTGTGCATAACCCCACTTCGCATTTGAAGTGTTGCTTAAATTTTTTATATCGTAGGACACTACTAGAGGCAAAGAGGAATTTTTTAAAATGTGATTTATTCCGTTTTTTAGAACATTTATCAATATAAACTTTCTGAAAAACGTTTCAGCCATCGAAATAGTTACGGTCGAACATTTTCTAATCGATTAGAATAATATTTTGAAGTTAAATTATGTTAGATGTCACAGAAAATCTATGTACAATCTGTAATTTTATGTTTTTAATTTACTCTACAAAGAATATTTGAGGGAAACTTTTTATTGACTAATTTTATCTAAAAACTGACCAGCGAATGCGATTAAATGCACTTTGACGCTATAGTGTTTTATTATTTTCACCTAACGGTATTTCGTTGAACTTTAAGAAAAGACTTTTTACTGAAAAGATTTTCACCGTCGATTTCATCATATAATTAGACGGTTTACGCAACGGGAGTTTTATATTTCTATATCGATACATGATAAATTTACTTAAATGATGAACTAATTAGCGAATAATTAGCAAAATGTACAAAATATCTTACTCACTTTGTACCTTGACACGTCTGCACTCTGCGAAAGCCCGGAAAGAACTGAGCGACGTGGTCGAAGCGTCGAAAGTATTGATTTTTTACTGATATCACTACACGTCAGAAATATCAGAAAGCAATTAGGCCTGGCTTATCGAACTTTCCCATGAAAACTGACATTTCTTCCCAAGTTTTTAAAAAATGTAAACGTATAAATTTCAACCAAAAATCAATTTATAAACACACATTTTTAAACATTAAAAAATAATTAATATAAAAATACATCAAAAAAACCTCGTTTTTAATCGTAACAAACATTTAGATTTAAGCACGTGATATTTTGAAAAGCAAAAATATTCTTCAAAAATCCGTAATATTACAAAAACATAAAAAGATACAAAAAAAAAAACATTTATTTTACATTTTTTTCAGGAAAACTAAATCTAAATTAACTTTCACAAAAAACCGTAAAAATTTCCAAAAGAGAAACAGCCCTTTAAATATTTTTCAAAACTAAAAAAAAAAATTTTTTGCTATCAAACATTTCAAAATTAGAGAGATTTTTTTTCTAGATTTTTTTAAAAACACATCTTTTTGGCTTAAGCGACTCGATAAAAAAAAAAACTAATTACTCTAGAATTTGCACACATAACAATTAATTATATTACTTTTCGAGTTAGTTTAATATACTCAACTAAACTATTGCAAACCGTCAGAAATAATTTATTTAAAATTGAGATATAAAAAATTTTTATTACCCTGAGTTTGTACCAGATGTATTTTACATTAAATACACAAGCCCATAGGGTTAAAACTGGGCCAATGCATAATTCATGAGCTATAGTCGATAAAATTTGCGATTTGAAATTAGAGCTTTGCCTGTGCATGGCCGATGATCTACTATTCCCAACAGTATAGGCGTGCCTTGAATGTAAAATAAGCATTGAGTTAATAATGCTTTCTGCAAGCACAAGCGAATCAATCATATATCCAAAGGTGAAATGAATTTTTCAGAGCCCACAACAGCAGGATTGGGACAGCAGTACAGTTTGCTCAGCCCTAAAAAACTTTGAGCGAATGGTGGAAACAACGCGAATGACCCTGATGGTGCCAGGATGTCGCGATACCTTGACCTCAGCCCTTGACACCGTCGTGGAGAGGACACAAGACTTTACAGACAGTGCATACACGAGCCACGAGCACAGAGAGAATATATTGCTTCTGTGTGATCGCGCCAAATTGGAACTTAATGCCCTCCTGCGAGTTGGCAACAGCATGGTACGTTAATCGACATTTTATAGAGCGCGTTAGGCGGCCAAAACCAAGGCTTGCATATCCTTGCAGCAAAGCTACGAGAGCGGTGCGGGTTCGCCAACCACAGAAATGGACCAGGCAGTGCTTGGAGTGTTGAAGGCAACGCGAGACCTTCGACAACAGTTGGCCACAACGACTATGGAACAGGCAGGCGACCTCGGTCAAGTTACAAAGGCCGGACAGGAGTTGGTCTCTACAATTCGAAACTTGGCACTTGCCAGCGAGATTGATAGACTGCAGGAGAGTAGTGATCGCTTCCACGAGTACATCGAACACATTCTGGAGGTAAAATCAAACCACATGACGAAAAATTTCAGCGAGATTGATAGACTGCAGGAGAGTAGTGATCGCTTCCACGAGTACATCGAACACATTCTGGAGGTAAAATCAAACCACATGACGAAAAATTCCTCATTTAAGGTGGGAAACAATTTCCCGCAGCAGAAAATAGTACATTGTTCACCAAGGGAGGAAAAGAGGTCATTTCGACCGTGAAAAGTTTAATGTCCGAGCCGAAGGCGAGGGCAGGAATTCACGGTCAAAATAACCTCTTTTGCATCCCGAGATAGACATACTGTTTTTCGTCATAGCGGGAAAAAATAGGGTTTTTGCTCCCGCTACGACGAAAAATAGTATGTTTACCTCGGGATGCAAAAGAGGTTATTTTGACCGTAAATTCCAGTAAACTTTTCACGGTCGAAATGACCTCTTTTGCTCATTTGGTGAACAATGTACTATTTTCTTCAGGTTTTAATGAATTAAAAAATTTTTTTATAATTTTTAAATTCGTGATTGACCTTAAAAAAATTTTCTTTCAAATTGATTTTTTTGCTAGAGCCTTTGAAATACGATAAATTGTGATATTTTGATATGGGATGTTTTTTTTTTTTGAGCCAGTTTGAGGTACCTACCTACTATTACGGAAAAAACAGAAAAAAAATTTTTCTTCATGTTTTGACCACTTGAAAAAATTTTTTAATTCATGATTGATCTCTACAAAATTTCTTGTCGAGTTGATTTTATTTCTAGAACCTTTGAAACGGGGATTGACCTTTAGAAATTTTTTTATCGAGTTGATTCTATTGCTAGAGCCTTTGAAACAAAAAACGAAAAAAAAAAAAAAATTTTTTTTGAAATTCGTGATTGACCTAAACAAACATTTTATCGAGTTGATTTTGTTACTGGAGCATCTCAAACGGAATAAATTGTTATATTTTGATCTTGTTATAATTGGTTAATTTATATTCGCTTTTCAAAAAATCACCGCAATGCAAAAAAAAAAGAAAAAAATTTTTTTTTTATGTTTTGACCGCTTAAAATTTTTTATTGAGTTGATTTTGTTGCTAAAGTCTTTGAAACATGATAAATTATGATATTTCGATATAAGAGGAGAAAAATAAAAGTGCAGTTTTTTTTTTAGCACTTGAAGAAAATTCAAAATTCATGATTGACCTCTACAAAATTTTTTATTGAATAAATTTTGTTGCCAGAGCCTTTAAAACGAGATAAATTGTGATACTGTGATATATGAGACGGGAAAAAATAAAATTATAGTATTTTTTTTCTTGAAAGCCATCTTAAGGTACTATTATTGGTTTACTTATTTTCCAGGTATGCAAACTACTCCGACACATTGCCCTCTCCGAGTCTCTGCAAGTCTCGGCAAAGTTTACCGAGATAAATCTTCGAATATATGGGCCACAAGTTGTGACAGCTGCACATACTCTAGCAAGATATCCTACAAGTAAAATCGCCAAAGAAAATCTGGAAGTTTTTGCTGATATGTGGCAGTGGCTCATGTCAGATGTAACGACTGTAGCTAAAGATGTTCTGGAATTATGTCAGAGCCGACCGGAGAAGCAGGTTTATATGTCGCTACCGAGGCCAGGAGTAAGTATGACAGATATTTCAAGCAAAATCCCGCTTATTGATGGGCTTTATTTATTTTATTTTATATTTCTCTACCGCAGAAACACGGCACAACGAGTAAGCCACTGAAACCCGTGAGATTGGACAGTGAGGAGCAAGCGAAAATAGCAAAAGCCGGTCTGGAAATGAAATTAATCACTTCGGAGATGGACGCTGAGACGGAAAAGTGGCAGGAGAGTGGCTCGGCGCTGGAGGAAAACAATGACATTGTGAAAAGGGCAAAAAATATGTCTTCCATGGCTTTCTCCATGTACCAGTTTACTCGTGGCGAAGGGGCCTTGAAGACTACTCAAGATCTCTTCACCCAAGCCGAGTATTTTGCCGAGGAAGCCAACAGATTGTACAAAGTCGTGAGACAATTTAGTTATCAGGTGCCAGGTGGTCCAAATAAAAAAGATCTTTTGGAAAATCTCGATCGTGTACCAACTTACGTGCAGCAATTGCAGTTTACCGTTAAAAATCCAACTGTTGGCAAAGCTGCAACATTCACAAAAGTCGACAATGTTATTCAAGAGACTAAGAACCTCATGAATGTCATTTCAAAAGTTGTTACAACGTGCTTTGAGTGTGCAACAAAGGTAAATAACTAAATTTACTGGGTCTATTGACTCAGTTGATTGAAATAAAAGGGAGAAATATTTTTTAGTACAACTTGGATTTCCGGGGATTGTCCGCCAGAGGCTCCGGCGGCTCACCCTACCGAGGTGGAGACAATGGCGGCACCGACGGCGACGGCACTGGAGTCGGAGCTGACGGAAGCAAGACCGGATCTGCTCCAGGTAGCGACCCGTCTGTCTGACAGTTTGGTATGGCCCGAAGGGCCAAAGGGGACACACGCCGTACTCGCGTCTCTTTCCTGCTATTTTAAGCGAAAACTGACGCACATGACCATCGTCAATGTACTTCCGGATTCTCAGGCTGTTTATTTGGTTTTTTCGTTTTTTTTTTTCTTTCGTTCTCATCAAGTAGGTATATGCGTCATACGTGAAAATAAATTTTTCTCGAGGTTACGCAAATTCAATATTTTAGTTAGTTTTTTAAAACGCATTTTTGTATGAGGAATTATTAATGCAAAAAATTTATAAATACTCGATTTAGATAGAAATGAAAAAAAAAAATTCTCATGATAAAATTTTTTTTTTTTTTTCGTCTTTTTTGTCTCAAGATTTTTGAGATAATATTAGTCTGTCTTCAGGGGGATGAAAAGAGAACTTATTTTATGAAAAAAAAATTTTTTTTAGATAAAAATTGAATTAATGAATTTTTTTTTTTTTTGATGAAATATTTTATATTTTTTAGTTGGATTTTTTTATGTCACTTTTTGTTCCCCTGCAGTTCAGAATTGAGATTAGAAATTATCAAACACGGATACTATGGGTCTGTTAAAGATGGTTTTTTTTTTTTATTTATCTGAATGAATAAAAGGGTAGAAAAGTCTTTTGAAATGATCGATCTCTTTTATTGTCACAAAGTATATAAAAATAGAAGAAAAAAAAAGTAATAAAATAAAAATGACTAAATAGTAATGATAGATTTTGGATTTTGTATATGAGAGCAATCTGTACCTTCTTATGATTATTCTAGAGACAAGAAAAACATTTAAAAAAGGAGCAACACGGTTTGTTATTTAAGTATATTTCCAGAGACACACATTACAAAATTATATAGTGTGATAAAATGACGTAGATAAAAGAATTTATATAAAAAAGTTGCTCAAGATCGATATTGTAGCGTATATAGGATCTTTGCGTCTTTTTACTAATTCGACATGATTGACATTTCTGAGCGTGGTGATTGTTTAAAAAAAAACATAGATTTTTCGAGCGGGAAACTGATAACAAGTATACACGCGTATAATGTGTAGTATAAAAAAATCATTTAAAAACAAACCTCTAAAATAATTTTCAACATATATATATATAATAGCTTGAGTTTTATCTTATAAATTTCGTGAAATAATTTTTATTGTGGATGGCAATCTAAAAATAATCCAGTTTATACTAAATAATTCAATGATAAAATAATTTATTCAGAAATTTCTCATTGTATGAAATATATACAAAACAAAAACCTAACTTTAAAAGTATAATATCTTCCATCATTGATATCGGAAGTATTTTATATATAATTAATTATATATATTTATTAGCCGTCCACATATTCTTGAATTTAATGAAAAAAAAAAAAAAAAAACAATTGCATGAGTTGTTCATCTTATTAAACAGTAATATAACAATAAGCTTAAGGCAATCACCAAAGAAACATCAAGATTGATTCACAGATAATCAATTATTATACAGTAAAGATGCAATATCCGAGCTATAGAGTATTTAGAAAATCACATGAATTTTTTCAACTATAATTGACCAAAAAAAAAATTTTTTATTCGTCAGATTTATTCAATTAGAAAAATTTCAAATATTTATATATTTAAAAAAAAAAGGAAAAAAAAAAATTTTTTTTTCATTGATTGAATTAGAATTGTATAGTGTGTCGCAATTGAATTATACAAACTTATAACTTTAATTGAATGAAAGTAGATCCATCAGTATAATTATTGAAATAAAAATTTAACAATTTTTTTGATCGATGAAAAAATTGAGAAAAAATAAAGAAAAATTTTGCGTCATAAATAGATTTTTTTCTCAGAGTTTTGTATACAAACAAGATGGCCGCCATAGGCATCACCTCGAATTTTTAAAAATTAATTTCTCATATTTCGATGAATATTATCGCAATTAAATTACGTGATATTCTCAATCAAATGTGAGAGAATAAAATAAAATTTGAATCAATTAAAAATTGAATTTTTTTTAATTGTAAATTTATGATGCCAAATTTATCAGACATTTTCACACACATTTTTTCAGCGCTCAAAAATACATCATTCAGATCGACATTTTTAGAGCTTTTCTGTTGGTATTTTTAAATAATAATTAATAGTTATATATAAGAAAATATTACGAGTAACCTCAAAATATTTGTATAATTATACCTACAAAAAAAACATCTATTTCGATCTCTTATTTGATTGTTGTTGCTAAATGAATACGGTTAGTTAAATTGTTTAGACTTACCAAATGCGAAAGTAATATTGGGTTATAGTTAGATAATATAATTAAACAAACCCGATTTATGACAAAAAATTTTCCGGCATTAATTAATGTGCTCATAGAGAAAAAGATGGAACTTAGAAATGGCGCCCTTTGGTCATCACCATCTTCGAAAAACAATATACAACGTACATATGTGATGATGTACACATTGTAGACACTTCCTGTAATTGTCGTTAGGCGAATAATGAACAAGACAAATCTATAATTTATTGTACGGCCTAACAATTAGACAATTTGGTGTCCCAACTATACAATATATATATTTACTCTCTTCTTGAAAAAAAAAAAAATGCAAAACTAACCAAAAAAAAAACTCTATGTAACAAAGTATTTTCGATGGACTGTGTCGGAAGGGGTATAATAGTGAGGTTATGCGAAACAGAGCCGAGAAATTCTTTTGTCCGAAGCACAATAGTCAAAATGTCGGAGAGTGGGGGTGGTATATAGTTATTGTATACAAGAAAAAAAAATGGCGGAGAGAAATATGACTGTTTTGGAGCTCCTAATAAAAAAAAAAACTCTTTATATCCAAAACTGACCTTTACATTTCACTCATGTGCCTTTGCAAACGGTCGAAAAACGTATAATAATAATGCGCGGGTCGAATATATTTTTTCGCCTCTGAATCGACATAACCTCAATCTTTTCCGCCAATAAACTTACACTTTTTATTATTATAAAACAAAATGCGTACATTCTATATACATATTTAAAAGCCTTTTTGAGAGTGCAGAAAGGGCAAAACATGACAAACATATTGCATCACTATAGTGTCAAAATAGAACAAACTATTTTGTTTTTTCGTTAATATTTCGATAACTCAGTAAATAAGTAAAATAACGAAAAATATTATTTCAGTAAAATAATAGGAAATTAAATTTTCTACAAAAAATGTAGAATATTTTTTTTTGATATTTTGCTTTGTTTTTGAGATATTTTAAAAAATAAGAATTTTTAAAAAATTGAAATTTCTCATAAACTGTGAAAGATATAAAAAAAAATGTATTTTATCTTTTTTTGTAGAAAATTTAATTTTTAATTTAACTTTAATAGTATTTTTTGTTATCTTGATTATTTATACCGAGTTATTATAAAAATACTATAAGAAAAAATAACAAAATTGAAACACGAGCGTTGAATATACGCTTTTTTGGCATTATAGTAACGTGACATGGATTTTCATTGTTGTTGTACAGGCTCAGGAATATCAGTGACAAAGTATTTGTTTCAATAAAAACAATGGATAACTCACGTGTTACAGTCTGTACATGGTGTGTGCGTGTGTGACATTAGACTATCTCTCTTATTAAGAGGATTTTACTTTTCCATTAGCGCCTAATGGGTTTGAGTGCTGCAAAATAATGTTGATGAAAATCTCTCACATGCATATTATATTTGAAACATATCTAAAGAAGAAAAAAAAACCACCAAAACAAAAAGTACTTGCGAGTTTCCCGCAACATTAATCTCCATTTTCTTCGCTAATTCAGCTTGCAAAAAAAAATCTCTCAGTATATACACATATATACTATAAAAAAAAGACAAAAAAAAAACCCCGAAAAGTAAAACCAACAACACCAAAAAAGCTATACGCATACAGAATATTAAAGCTGATAATATCACGGCTTATCTGTCGCTTTAAAATATTTCAATTTCAATATAATTTTATTGATTAATTAAAAAAAGAAAAATGCAATATTAAATATATAATAAACATGGTCTAGTGTTCAATCATCTGCATGATTTATGAAAAACTTTCTGATATGAGTATAAAAATAAACAGTTGTTATTGCAAAGCAATTCCATATTATTTAACAAACGTTGTATAATAAGTCATACTGAGTATAGCCCGAAAAAACCGCGTATTTTAGTTTTTCGAATCCCTGTCAAAAAATCATAGTTCATTATGTTTTAAGAGCTTTTTTAAAAAGGAAATTCGATATACACAAGCATTTTCAGAGATTACTCACGAATTTTGAAATCTGCAAAAACGATCAAAATGTAATCATAAAAAAAATTTTTTTTTTTTTTCGTTTTTCACACTACCATTTGTAACTATCAACATTAAAACACTGCATTTATTCTCTTTCTTTATTTCGTGAGGTATTTTGAGTCACAAGAAAATTCAGTCTTAATATTATTATTATTATATCGTTGAAAACTAAAAATTCTTAAGTGACCCATAAAATTAATATTTTGAACTAAAATTTCGTAGATTTTTTTATATTACATCACGTGCGACTAAAATCAAAAGAGCGTATATGCATCAATTTTTTTTTATTAATTAGCCTTCTAGTGATTTCTGTTCTAATTAAAGTATTTTGATGATTAATACTTACTTTTCAAAATTAAAACGATTTATTCACAAAACGCTATAAAAAAACTTTAATATTACACTTTTTCAAAAATCACTTTTAGCCGATGTTTTGATCAATTTTCAGATGTATAAAACAATTTTTTTTTTGTAAAAATTTTCAAGTTAACTAAAAACATAAGGGCATATCGAACAACTGAGACTAACAGTAAAAATCAGTTTTCTCGACATTTTAGTTGGATTTGAGTTGAATGCGACAAACGTGAAAAAAATTTTTTTTCAAGAAATTTTCAAGTTACCTAAGGTCATAAGCCAAAATACTTTAAATTAAAACAGAAATCACCAGAAGACAGAAAAAAAAACCCCATTTTACCCATTTTTACAAATTTCAAAATTCGTGATCAACCTTAAAAAATGCTTGTATCCAACTAATTTTTTTAAAAAACTCTTAAAATACAATAAACCACGATTTTTTTTTCATACACAACCAACAAAACAAAAATACACAATTTTTTTTCTGCTACCCTAATATCAACATTTCGACTGCATGTCCACAATTGCCCAATGACAATAAAGACTCCTATATATCAAACCACAAATACAAACACACATAAATAAGATAATTTGCCAACTAAAAAAAAACCACAATATGAACCATCATCCACAGACGTACGCTCCTGAGTGCTTATAAACACGAGGGTAAAAAAATGTAAAAGTCAATTAGAGAAAATAAACTAAGCTTTATTCTTTTAAATATATTATAGCAGGCAGTATAAATGAGATGCACGCCGATGATGTAGGATAAATTATGCCACTTGGGCATAATTAATAATAAATAGGATGCAAATCGACGTATAAATGAATACCAGGAAGAGAAGATGCGATAAATCGTTGATGATGTTACACCGAAAAAAGATCGGGTTTACAGCATTGTAACTGTGCCTCCCCTCCGAAATATGAGTTTTGATGAAGGGGGACAAGGGATCCCCCGCCGAGCGTCACGTTAAAAATGTCGATAATTTGTAGAGATTGGTAATAGTTGTGACGTCATTGGGCCGAAGCCTGAGGGCCTGGCGATATGCAGCAGCAGCCTGGCGATACTTGCCATTCAAGTGCAGGATCACGCCGAGATTCATGTGACTACGAGCATCCTGGGGCCTGAGGCTATTGGCACGTCGGTACCACGTTTCAGCCTCGTCATTGCGTCCGGCCTGGTGCAGAGCTGACGCTGCAGCCACAGTTAATTCATAGTTGGATCGCGCCAGCTCGGCCGATCGTAATTCTTCCCTTGCAGCCTCCTCCAAGCGGCCCTGCGACGTTAAGAACATGCCTGTCGATATCAGGCGCAACTATTAGCCATTGATTCTACACAAAATGGCCACTTGTGTACTTACCATAGTGGTGATGAACGTTCGGATCATCCGGAGCTAGTTTTGTAGCTTTGACAAACCAAGTTTCAGCCTCTTGCACTCGGCTAGACTGCAATTGTTTAATTTATCAACACTTGTTTCATATTTCAACAGGTTTATCCAATTACATTTTGTTATATTATAAATCATCTACCTACATTTCGTGCCAACAACTCTCCATAAGTAATGTGAGCTGGAATGTAGTTAGGCTCGCGAACAAGACATGCTCGAAACCATCGCTCAGCCTCTGCGTACTGTTGCATTCGTGAGAGTACCTCGCCCAATCGATTGTAAACCGCCTGAAAGTCCAGCGGCTATTTGAAAATTTTATCCCACAACTACTGGTAAGAAATCCTTTAAGGATGCAGTTTCTATAGGTGAGTTTTTTTTTATTTTGCTTATATACCGAGTTATTATTAAAAAAAAAAAAAACTAAAAAAATCACGTAAACAGTAAGTCACAAGTCAAATAATTGAGAATGAAAATTTCTATAAAAAATGTAAAATAACTTTTTTTCATATTTCACTTTATTTTCGAGATATTTTAAAAAATGAAAATTTTCAAAAAACCATAATATCTCAAAAAACTACAAGAAATAGAAAAAAGTTTAATTTACATTTTTTGTAGAATATATTATTCTAAATATTTTAAATTCTATAAAATTTTTCAATATCTCATATAGTTATCGCGTTATCATGAAAAAAAAAAACAATTTTCCATCGACTAAAACCACTAGAACCTCCTTATAACATCAATTGTTTATTTACCTGCGGTGGATAGTACTCGGGCAGAGTTTGCAGAGCCTCGCGGTAGGATGATAAAGCCTCATGCAGGTGACCCTCGTCTGCATAGAGTGCTCCCAAACGCAGCAGTGCCTGTATTCGTGCAGCCTCATGCACCCTTTTGTCCTTTAGTCCTCCACCACTCACTGTCACTGCATTACGCAAAATTTCTGCGGCTTCCGCCTTTCGATCCACGGATATCAGAGTCACTCCGAGGTTCACATAGGCCTCTGCAAACATTTTTTAATTGTCATTTTCCAGCGGTAAATTAGTCATGATTTTTTTTTTTTTTTTCGTGTAATTATACGACTAACGTACGGATTAATGATGGCCTGAAGTGAATAGCTCGCTCATAGCTCAGAATTGCCTCGTCATAATTTCGCCTGGCTTGCTGCAGTATGCCTCTAAAAATGTGTTGATGCCTTGTTATAGTACTGAGGTATTTTTCCTTTATTTTTATCATAGTTTTACGATCGATAGTTGGATAAAAGTAACTTACAAGTTGTAGTGAACGTCAGCCATATTAGGACGATAGCGCAGAGCTTGGATGAAGGCTTCTTCTGCCTCAGCGAATCGTCCCTGGGTGCTGAGTATACCACCAAGATTACCATATGCTGTAAAATAAAATATGATCGTGCTAAAATACCCGTCAATTTATATTCCAAACCTCCACGCCACCTCGACATATTGCTATGAATATGCATGTTGATTCTAAATAAATAAATAAGCCCGTATATACATGTACGCATGCATACTGCAAATTGAACTAGTCATATTGCTTCTATTTTGCATTTGGTCTCATTTAAAAACCATTTCGCATCGCTAATATCAAACGAGCGGATAAATTTTTTTTTTTTTTTTATTTTGTTAATCATTTGATAATTTTGTAAATATGAGAGATAATGAAAAATATTATAAAAGTAAAATGATAGAAAATTTAATTGCCTACAAAAAATGTAGAATAAAATTTCATCGTATCTTGCTTTGTTTTTGAGATATTTTGAAAATAAGGAATTTTTAAAAAACTAAAGGAGGATATACAAACAAATTATTTAAGTTGAATAAAATTTTTTATTATTCCGCTTATTAATCGAATTATTATTAAAAAAACTAAAAAAGAATCACGTAAACAGTAAAATTTTCGAAGAAATCCTTCAAAATTGTTTTTTTTTTTTTTTAAATAATCGTAAAAAAATTTTTTTCCATCTTAAGCAAACGTTTTAAGATATTATAGAAACGATGGATTTTTTGATAAAACATGTCGTTCAGTCGCGTGACGCGAAATAAGTTGACAGATTATCAAAATATTTTTTATATTTCGCGACATCGGCACCAGTTGCTCTCTCGACGCGAGAGTCTGAATTTTTCATCCACAGGAAAAGTAATAAAAATTCATCTACATGTCTGGGTATTATATAGACATACTAATTGATTTATCCTATCGTTATATTGGGTCAAGTTTTTTTTTATCGTTATAAAATAGATAAAAAGTTCAAGACACAACAGCGGCGCGGGTGCAGCAGTGATATTTTTACACCAGCAATATGTCTCGACACAAGAATTACGAGAATTCCTCATGGCTATATATATATCCATCAGGTTTTTTTTATCGTCAATAAAAGGCTCCGAGAAAATACAAAGTTTGAAATTTCACAAGTTCAATCATTCCCATGACTGTATATAAAAGTGTTAATATTAAAAAGAATAAAAAATCCTTTTCGCGGTTAACCATATCACGAGAGGCCATGTAACCACGGAACCTAGTATGATATCCAGATTTTTTTAATACTCTTTTAATTTCAATAGTTATTTGATCATACTAAAGACATGTTTGTTCGGTAAAAAAAAAATTTTTCCGGGAAATATAGAAATCTAGTACTTTTTATAACTTTTTTTTTTTTGTTGTTGTTTGACAATAACTTAGTAAATAAACGAGATAGTGAAAAATATAATAAAAGTTAAATAATTGGAAATTAAATTTACTAAAAAAAATTTTCTATAACATTTTTTCTAAAATTCATTAATTTTTTAAATAATACCATTTTTTAAGAATTTTTATTTTTCCAAATATCTCAAAAATGACATGAAATATAAAAAAAAAAAAAATTATTCTAAATTTTTTTTTAACGATAAAAATCCCAATTATTTAACTATCATAATATTTTTCATTATCTCGATTGGTTTACAGAGTTATCAGTTAAAATCAAAAAAAAAAAAAACTCCCAAAAATGGCTAAATTTTCAAAAGTATACGTCTTTAAAAAATCTTTAAAAAAAATGTTTTTCTCTATCAAAGATTTGTAAACCATTTATAAAACACGATTTGACGCTTAAATAAAAAAAAAATACAGTTTTTGGCTGACGCAAGATACGGTTATACTACTTAAAAAGCGTACAAGTAGCTCAAATAACTATTTATGCCTTTGTAGGGCGTGAATAAGTGGCTTATTTTATCACCAGCATTTCAGCCTTGGCCTCAGCAGGCGTGAAATAAAATTTCAGGCCCGAGGGCGTAAAATGGCATTTCACGCCCGTGTATTTCAGGCCCTAGGGCGTAAAATTATATTTTTTTGAATGAGGCTACGTAATAAGTATGATGCGGCCCTCGCCTTCGGCTCCTGCAGCAACTTCACACTCATTATGAAACAGCCACTTTCCCGCCCTTGGTGCAAAATATACTATTTTAAATTCCCAACTTTCAATAATAACCAAAAAAAATAATACACCCATTTGCGTCTTCAGCAATGTAATATGTCAAGTAAAAACAACAATTCATTTTTTACAGATCCTCAAAAAAAAAAAATAAATAAATAAAGATCGTTTAATGGAGAAGAATAAAGTGAAAATGAAGTGGATGAAATGAAATAATACAACTGACCTTTGGGTGGATTGACGTGAAGTGCGGAGCGATAGAGACTCTCCTCGTCGTGCCAATCCATATTGCGTCTAAGTGTCTTGGCTGCCATGAATCCAAGAAGCACGGCCGTAACGACAAGGATCAATCTGCCACAGGTCTTGGAGCCATGTCGAACGATTCGATAAGTCTCGGCAACGCTGGCGCCAATAGACAAACAGGCGCCAACGCTGGGCAGATAGAGGATCCTCTCGGCAATGACAAATCCAACGTAGAAAAATAGATTGCTAGCGGGTAAAAATGGAAGCGCAAGAAAGCCGATGGATATTATGACAATGCTGACAGATTTAGTCCGCGCAAATCGACTAGTTGACGTGTCCGCAGCCAGAGATGACGATGACGATGAGCAGGAGGAGGAGGATGATGATGAGGAGGAGGACGCATGAGCCAGTGACTTGATTGAGGAGCAACAGCAGTCGTTGCTGTCGCCATTGTTGTTATTGTTTGCCGCTCGACATCCCTCGGTATGACAGCCCGATTTCCGGCCGTCACACACCGAGCACTTGGAAGGCGCTCTCTGATATGACCCAGTCTTCTCCATTGTTCGATTGCGCGGGTAAATCTCTGTCTTGGATTGCTGCATGACCCAAAGCCCCGCACTTGCCAGGCCCATGTACAGACACATGGACTCCAAATTTCGCGGGTCTGTCAGGCTGATTATCCGCGGAATTGTGTCCATGGACCAGTCGAAACTCAGCGTGCTCGGGCAGAGAAACATTCGTAAACTTGCCGCTGGTAAGTAGAGGAATGTCAGTGCTCGTGTTAGCCTCGAGGGATTTCGAGCTGCTGGGTTGTCAGCACTGGCGAATTCCGGGGTGTTGGCATTGCCGATCTTCACCCGGCCAAGAATCACGAGGATCAGGCCACCCCAGAGGATTCCCACGCTGCGATTCCTGGGCCAATTTCTCTCTCGTTCCTGCGCACACACACACACACACACACAGATTCATTAACATTCTGTTTGGATTTCCACTGCTCAAATTCATCTTCGCGCGCCATTATTCTCGTGAAAAAGTCCTTAGTTTTTTTTTGTTTGATAATTAAGTATTTTGTAATGTAGTGTGACTAAAAGGTGTGGATATGCAAAGTTATCTTGCTGTTTTATATTGAAATATCTTGGAAATAACAGGATATATAAATTTTTGTCAAGAGACCTTTTTTATAGAGAATTCTATTAGCTACAAAAAAGGTTCTTGAGAAAATTTGTCTAACTTGTATCGTTATCAAGATATTAACAAAATTAAATGTCGTGTATCTCGAGCCAAATACAAGATGTACATGAAAAATTATTTCGCTGTCTTAAATCAAAATATCTTCGAAACTATTGAAGATAAAAATTTTTATCGGAGGACCTTTTTTGTAGAAAATTTTATTCACTATAAAAATGGTTTTTATCAAAGTGTATCTAACTTGCATTCTTATAAAGATGTAAACAAAATAAAATGTCGTAAAGCGAAAGCAGGATGTATATAAAGAATTATTTTGCTTTTTTAAATCGAAATATCTTCAAAACTAAGCAAGATAGAAATTTTTGTTAAGAATACTTTTTTATAGAAAATTTTATTAGCTAGAAAAATGATCCTCGGCAAATTTCGTCTAACTTGCATATTTATCAAGATATTAGCTAGTAAAAAGCTCTTATGTTTTCGGTGATCGGCCTTTTTTGGTTTTAGACACGCGGTCGGTGAGTTTAATTTTTTTAAACAATTTTCTATCTAACAAAAATTAAAAATTATTTAAATTTACAATTCCATCATCGTTACACTTTTATCAAAATTTTTCTTTTTGAATTTTTTCCACCTGTTTTTTGATTTTTAAATTGATAAAAGTATTTTTTCATCAAACTAATATGATCAAATATTAATTAATAGAATATTAATTAGATAAATAATATTGATTAATTAAATAATTTGATTCTATTAAATATTTTAAATACTGTTGAAATGATAAAATTGCCCTGAAGGGCGGTGTATTTAAATACAAAAAACAGAAGAAAAAATATATTATTTGAATTTTTATTAAAAAAAAAATTTGTATTCACAAATGAAAAAAAAAAATTGATTTTTTTAGCTCTCATCGACCATAATATACATTTCAATAAAAATTTACATGCTATTGCATGTAAAAATTATTTAAATTCACCATTTCATAACCTTTCCATTTTAATAGAAAATTTTTTCTTTAAATTAAAAAAAAACTTAATTTTCTATGAAAATTTATACAATAAACTAAATAATCTTCAACATTATACAAAATTATTAAATATTATTTAAAAAACTGTTTAAAAAACAGTCAAATAAACCCTTGAAGTACTAATCAAATACAAAAAGACCGCGAAAAAAAAGTAAATTATTATCAAAAAAAAAAAAACCAATAATATTCCTTTTAAACATTCAAAACCAAAAACAAAAAAATACCAACAAAAAAAAAAATTCTACATTTTTCATAAACCTTTCCGTTATTTTCTACCAACCATTTTCCCAATAAAAATAGTCATCATTCACAAAGAAAAAAAACCACTTCTAAACTAAAAAATAAAAAATCATATAAAATATAGAGTGATTGAATAATAAATAAAGCGGATAATGAAAAAAAATATTCTTCATGCAAAAAAGAACGAATTTTATGCAATTTTCTAAAACTCCATGGAGCACGAATTGACGGGATAGAGAGAGAACAGAAAAAAAAAACGTGAATTATAATTGAACGAAATTCTGATCAAAAGCCATGGAAAAGTGCTTTGACAGAGGAAGCTGCCTCTTGAATTATCAACAATATTTGAGCGTGGACATGGGCGTGGTTTGTCGTCTGACTACACAATGTGTTTATCTACTTGGCGAGTAAATTCATCGGTTGACGTCTCTGACGTACACATATATACATATATTCTATCTGGCTGATAGAAATATACATACAGTCATCATCTATGCGCACGAAACATTTACCTTTTGTGTGTTTGGCTCGCCGTGACAGAATTCCCAGAGCAAACAGAGCGCCAGCGAGGATATGCCAGTCTCCTTAGCCAGAGCCGCAAGCAGAGATGAAGTGAGCGCGATGAGGAGCATCAGGGGTGACCGTGTTTGATCGCAGTGAGCGACGTAGGTGAGAAAGCCTCCGAGAGTCAGGAAGCAGGCCAACAAATCAGCTCGACCCACGATTCCGGCAACGGCCTCGCTGTGTATCGGATGGACAGCAAATAGCAGCCCGGTAATAGCGTGTGATAACCATCGTCCTGGAATTACCTGCAACACACGCCATTTAAATATATATACGTCAGCCGATAAATTTAATTTAACTTAATGCCATGTGCGCAAAGTTTTGAAATATCCGTGGAAAATCACTCGCTCAATTGGAATGTTTTTTTTCCCACTCAGTGAAAAAAAAAATCTCTCTTCATTAATCTAATTAAAATTCTCATTATGGCACTCTCGTTGGGCAAATAAATAAATAGTGAATGATATAAAGCAAGGGGGCCCTTTGATCACTCGAGATTATGCCTTTTTCCCTTACTCGATCTCTCACCCCCTCGCATCATCTCTCTTTTTATTGTTCCTGCATAATTTATAAGTCAAGGGTCATTTTATCCGCCAAATCGAGCCTAGTCGTCTTACAAGATCTTTGCTGCAAAGCTTTTTTCAAGCTCCAAAAAATTGCCTACAAATTTCTACAGGTATACGATAAAAAAAAATGTACCCTTTTTTTTTAAATATACATTTTTAGGCTATGTATAAGTAAGGCGAATTCATTTTTTTCTACAGTAAAAAAATTGGTTTTTTTAATAAATATGTTTTTTTTTTTTTTCTATTTTAACTCGATGAAAGGTTGAAATGTGTTCTGAAAATGGAATTTTTTAAAATAAAATTTATTTAATTTCATGTAGACATATTTTTCTTTCAATAAATGACAAAAAAATATTACTTTAAGAATTTTTTTCGCTCTAAAATGATTTTTTTTAATTAAAAAAAAATATTTTTGAGAAAAAAATTTCAATTTTTTGACGTATAATTTTTAATAAATTCCATTTTAAACGCGTGAAGATAAATAAATATTTTTCCAGGAGGAAAACGACTCTTTTTTGACGAGCTGGAGGGAAAGTAGTTTATGTATTTGATTTTTGTAGAATTTCTTGTTTCGTTCATTACAAATTAATCCTAATACTTAAAAAAGTTTTTTTTTTTCACTTACGTGAAAAAGTAGTATTTTTCGTAACCTTTTATATACATTGTATATTGCGTTTCTAAAGTGTCACCCCATTTTCTCCCGCTACGAAGAAAAATATTATGTTTATCTCGATCGGGATGCAAAATCGGTCATTTCAACGACCGTATTATGAAATTTGCGAGCCTCGCCTTCAACTTGGGCCGGAACACACGGTCAAAACGACCTTTTTTGCTCCCTTGGTAAACAAAATACTATTTAAATATAATTTTGACTATAATATGTTTTTTTTTTTTCATTCCAACAAATATTTCAAC
Source organism: Macrocentrus cingulum (assembly GCA_002156465.1). Lineage (NCBI taxonomy): Eukaryota > Metazoa > Arthropoda > Insecta > Hymenoptera > Braconidae > Macrocentrus > Macrocentrus cingulum. The sequence goes on along the minus strand of MVJL01001353.1, from coordinate 131,703 downwards.
TGAAAATTTTATAAGAATTACTAATTTTTATCCTAAATTCCTAAAAATGAACAATTTTTTTTATCTATAATAAAAAAATTAGAATTAATTAAATATTTATCGATATTAATCTGTATTCGACATTGAAAAAATGTATTTTTATGATAAAAAATCTTCAAAAAAAAAAATTCCTAATAATTCCAGAGTATTTTTCCATCAAAGAAAATTAAAATTATCACAATTTCCCTATAATATCAATTTCAAAAAAGAAAAAATTTTTTTACGTATCTAATAATAAAAAGTAAAATTAATCTTCAACAAATGAAAATAAATCAATTAATATATCTAATACTATACTGATATGAAAATTACTTGGATTAGTTGGTTATTGATCTTTGAAAGTGATCACGTCAACGCTCATATAACACATAAAATTTTAATAAACTCACTATACTGACGAAAGTCAAGTCAACTCTATTGCCTCATAATTTATGAGGCATTAACGTGACAGTGACACTTTAATATTTTCCTTCCTCCCAAAAATATATATCCAGGATTAACTAAAAATATACCCGAGTATCTAAAAGCTCTGTGTGAAATTTTTTTTTCTTCAAACATATTATAAATTCCCTTTCACGCTTTCTCTTTAAAACCGAAAAAATACAACTATACAATAAAGCTATATCTCAGTTAATTAAAAAAAACTCCACAGATATAAAAATACATATGAAGGATTAAAAAACCTTTCTGGCAACTCGAACGACGAGCCCTGTGCACGCAGCATGTAGGGCAATATTGACAAGATGATATCCCTGAGGATTGAGACCACCCAGCAGATGATTAAGACGAAAAGTGGCCACGCACAGCGGCCGATAGCTGCCGTGAGACTCGCTGTCACGTAAAGGCGTTCCCCAGAAGTCATTTTCCAGTAGGGGAAACCAAGGGGAATTGGGGAGAAGATCTGGATTCGTCAGAATGGCTCGCCTGCAACATAACAAAAAAAAAATCAAAAACTCAATTACCTCAAATTAACAAAACTCAATAGCCACCAATTAAATCAATAAACCTGTCTGCCAACTAACAAATCACCTCTACAACATCAATCACAATGAAAAAACCAGCATAAAACCACTTAAAAATCATCTACTCACCTGTCATCGTAGACAAAACCAGCGTGCAGCGTATTGTAGTAGAGGACAGTGGCGATAAGAACGCAGAATATCACCAGGATATCCATGTCACATCGCGGATTGGGTTTCATGCAAGTTAGCGTCACTCTTCTAACTTGTTGCACGACTCCTAGCCTTCTTCTGCTGCTTCTGACGTTCAATTTAGCCTCGAAATGGCCCCCAGAATTCTTCCACCACCCAAATATCTGAGATAAATTCCATCAAACGAATAATATATATGTATATATCAATTCCTGAGTTATTTCTTTTGATTGATCCGCTCAAAAATTCCAGTGCATTACTAAGTCATATTTAATCAATGAGTATTACAATTAATTATTGTCCAAAGCATTGAGAATTATTCCTTGATCTGATGTGCCATTTTCTTGGTCACATTATTACTATTTTATATGCCTCAGCTCTCATTCTAATTCACTATTAGGTTAATGTTTCAACACTTGAGAGTATATATGCCACACTCTATTCCACACGGTTGCTACTCACTGTCATTGATTATGGAACACTTCATTAATGAAAACTGAAGTTGCTAATGAAAATTGAGGGCTTGACTCTCTCCCTCTCTCTCTCTGGAGTTTGCTGATGTCTCTCAACACTCGACGGGCATCTTCCTTTGCATCAAAGCTAAGCGCTTGCACACAGAAGTATCCTCCAAGATGTATATATGTATTTCCACTTTATCTATATTATTTCTTAATCAATATCGTTTAATTTAAGCCGTTTAATTGCGGAAAAGCGTTGTGTGTATGTTTTAATAATTTTTTTAAGCGAATTTTAAATAGTATTTAAGCTTGATTATTTGTTGTTTTTTACAAAAAGCGTTATTGCATAGAAAGCGTTTACTTGGATATTGTTTTTTTTTTCAGCGTTTTTTCTTTTTTTTGACTTGAGGAATTTTTTTATTGTAGCCTACTGCTAGCAGCCGACCGCCGTGATGCGTGTTGCAGAGTGGACCAGATGTTATCCCAGCCCTTTTTTGTTTCAAGATGCGCACGGCCAGAACAATCGATAATGGCGTCACGCTGGGTCACAAGCACTGCGCGACGTTTGGCGATTTGATTAACTTGCTGATTAGCGCCCGAATGGGAATAACCCTTGACACTGTCGAGACGAATTGGCCGAGGAGCCACGGCACGGTACATGATCCGAAATGTGCTGCTGAACTGTCGTGGGCCCCCCGAGAGAGCGAGGCTTTATACGCGGGAGACACGGCCGCACATCGATCGCGAACGCGCATGCGCACTTGCGTTACATACAGCGCCCTCTCTGGTTTTTCTCGGCGCGCCTGTATAGCAACCCCTGTACGTCTCTCGCATCTATATGACCACTATTGCTTACCCGACCACCACCCACGATGCTGCATTGTACGTTTTAACTCGCGCGCGCCAGCCACGCACCGATATATTCAGCGCAAATCTATATACTATATATGCCGCGTGTGTCTCATGTTATTGGTGTCCCCAGTCGTTGTCGCGCGCGATTCTAGATTAAGATATGGCGGCTAATGTCGTCGCCAAACCGACGACGACAACGGTAAAGTTCAAACGCGAAGGATCGTAAAAAAAATCTACGGGGGGAAAAAAGAAAGGGATCCCCTCTCACACTCGCTTTTGTTGATGGGATATTCTTCCCCTCTGTATATTATAACTTTTGCCGATGGAGTATTATGTAGTATAAATTCAATAAGGAATTTATTTTATCGATATGTTGGAAAAATTTACCGTCAAGTTTCTTATTTTTTTTTTTCGCTTTACTTGAGAAACGCCAAGATTCTTAAAGGCGTACAAGATATTCGATTCAAGTATACGAACGTGATTTTTTCGATAATATCGCAGCTAAAACGAATGAAAAATCATTTGAAAAACCGGCTGTTTGTAAAAAAAAATAGTTAAAAAAGCAGAAATTTTTTTTTTGATCATTTTGTATTGTTATTATGTTTTTTTTTTTAAGTACAGAAACGCACGAAAACCGATTTCTATAGATTAGGGTGGATTTTAAAAAAAAAACGGCTTTTTTTGTTTTTCATGTCTCATATCAAAAAATCGTAGTTTATCATGTTTTAAGAGCACTCTCAAAAATTCAGCATGATACAAGCATTTTTAGAGGTCATTTACAAATTTTGAAATCTGCAAAAATAGTCAAAATATGATTATAAACAGTTTTTTTTTTTTTTTTACTTTTTTCGCACCACTTTTTGTGACTACAACATTAAGGGGTTGTATCCAGTTGGAATTTTCAAGAAAGTTTTTTTTTACCTTTTCGAAATCCACATATATTTGAGTATATTCTCAAGAAAGTAGGAAAAACATATAGGCTTTTTCTCAAAAAGGTGTTTTCAAAAAAACCGCTTAACTAATCGATTTGAAAATTCAACAAAACCTTCTCCGACATATTTCTCAGTTATTAATCTAAAAAATAAGATTTTTCATAATTTTTTCCATTTTTTTAAAATAATTTTTCATGAAAATTTTTTATCATAAATCCAAACTTTGTGCTTAAATAGTCGTTATTTTGTTTTTTAAATAAATTGAATGGAATTAAATTTTTTTAGAGGGATATAAATGATGGTTTTTTGTGGGTAGGTGGGTATATATGTTATATATAGGTTGGGTTTAATGTTATGCGGGCTATTTATTCTTGTTATTACTATTGATATTCGATTTTTAAAGCGATGTACGAGTTCATTGGAAGTTTTAGAAACCGATATGCGGACGCCGAAAGGGTTACGATCAATTGATTTTTATTTAAATTAAATTTTTATATCGAAAAAATTGTCGATACGATTTTTTTTTAGTCTCTTAGGTATAGTATTTTTTTTAAGTGCCAATTTTATACAGAAATGACTCGCATATCATCTATAATAAATATAATCATTAAATTTGAAACTAATTTGATTTCGAATATAGTATTTAATATATGATATCGTGTTTATAGGTAAGTTATTTTTAATTATAATTTTATTAAGTATTAATTTTTAACTTATTCGAATTCGCGACAAATGTCAAATAGAAAAAAATCAATGAAGCGAGCTTTAAAAAAAAAAGATATCCAATTTGTAAATATATAAACAGGCAAATTCCAAGGAAATGAAGTTTAAAATATTAAATTCACATCCTTAATGACTTAATAAAAAGTTGAACTGATATTAGAAATTAATTTTTAAGTTTATAAACATTTTTTTTCACTAAACATACTTGTACAGTGTCTATTTAAAATATTTCTGCACAATTTGAAAATCGTAAAAAAAATTTAATCCATGTAGAGACAAAAAAAAAATTTGTGAGTAATTTTTCATTAGAATGCACTCGGGTGTATTCGGAGCTATTTAGCTATATAGCTAGCTTCGCTCGGCCAATCGGATTTTTTGTCATTCAATCTTGCATTCGATTTTATTTGAAGTAGTTCTTTGAAAAATTAACTTACAAAAAATAGATAAAAAAAAAAAAATTCTATTAAATTCTATTAATTTTTTGAAAATAGCAAATTTTTATATATTTAAAACTCAAATAAAGCGATGGTTGCCATAAAAAAAAACTGCGCAAATGTAGAAGAAAATGATAAATTTTAAAAATTATTTTGACCTCTTTCGAATAATTATTATAACCAAAAAAAAGTGCAGAAATAAAATATCGTAAAAAAACATTGAAAATATTTCTTTTTCACAATTAAAATATAAAAAATATTATTTTTTTTTCTTACACTGGGAGATGTTCACGGCAGTCTGCATCTACCGATACTCGTTTCACTTGCTAGGGAGGGGATAGCGCGTCAGCGACAGTAGATACAGCCATTTTTTCTGTACATGGTCAGACATCATATAAAATACTCTGTCCCAAAACCGCACCAAAAATTTTTTTCCACTACATCTACAACAATTATTTACATAAATCATAATTAAATCATCGACTCTCATCGAAAAAAAAAAAAATTAATTAATTATTATAATACATCGATTTCAACGGTGATAAAAAAAAATGTCTTTCGTGTTATAAAAATAATTTAAATAAAAAATATCATTAAAAAAAATTTCTATACTTCCCTTTTAAAATTTTCATGACCTCGTAGATCCATCATAAAAAAAAAACATCCCCTCGAAATATAAATATTTTACTGACTATCCTTGAAAAACAAATTAATTAACATTAAATATAATAAATTTGTTCAAAAAAATTTTGTATAAAATTCAGGTCATCAGGGAAATAAGAATTTCCCATCACGAACGCTTGACGAAGACTTTTTCTTTTTTTTGTAAACGTTTAATGTCAATTCAGTGATGTAGTTAATTGAGTTTTTTAATTATAGCTGATGGCCGGGCAGATAATAGGCTCTGAGGATTAACTTGCCATTTTGATCGTATACCTGTGATAAAAGGGTGCCAAAGCAGCTGCCGCTAAATTCAGACACTTTGTGATAAATCATTTAACTTATATTATCATCTGTTTTTAAAATATATCTCACTGACAACCGATTGAATAATAATTGACTGCTGCAAATAAATATACATCTTAAAACTCCAATTTACCGATAAAAAAATATATAGTTACGTTACAATAGTGTGTGTGTGTGGATGTCCTGATTTACCGGCAACTAATCTCGCGATACAAACAGCATCCAACATTTCCTGCCAATTGGCCGGCGCGCGGGCGCATTTTTCGCCAAGGAGAAAATATACACACACACAACAAATGCTCAGTAGGTACAGCGAGCCATCAAGCTGCTTATCGGCCATGTTGGATCGTCGATAAATACTGGTGATAACAATAAAACAAGACAATATAGCAATGAGAAACGTGATCTGAAAAATGAACAGAAAAATATTCGATATTATCACAAAAGTTTCCTTATAATCGTCAAGCACAAAAAAAAAAACCAACAACAAACAGATAAATAATCCAACAATTTGAATTTTACTTGTATCAACTTTTTTTTTTACAAAAAAAAAACCCTCTGTATTTATACATTATATTGAAAATATTCAACGAAAAAATTTGCAAATATTTCATTCACATTCCACTATATATTTACACCGTCAAACGATTAACTATTTATACGTATATAATAATTAATAATCAATAGAAAGAAAATTTTTTTTTAACATTACAGTATGATATGTAAAAAGACGGAAGCAGTTAATACAATTATCTATCAACGAAATAACTGTAAAATAAAATAAAATGATATATTAATCGAGAATTTGGGGCTTCATTTCATCATCATTATCATCAACATCACAATCGTCATCCTCATTAAGGTAATCGGGCTCGGATTGCTCCTGAATATTACTATTACTATCATTAAAAATGTCTTCATTTTCCCCGGGATTAACAACAACCTCCTCCTTGACAATGACATTGTTTGAGGGTTGATTGTTCTGAATGTGCGCCGCCGCGCGTTCCGATGTCTCTTGCACATTCACCGGTGAGATGGTTCTCTTGTTTCCATGAATGGCAACGAGACGATGCCCCAGTTGTGCTGCAAAGGAGAATTTCAGAGAAAGCACAGGCATTAAAGACACACAAGAAATATGAACGTGCTTTTTATACAGCTAGAAATCACGATTTTTTTTTTGTGTACTCACCAGTAGAATGAGCATCTTCAATCCCCTCAAACTTCACGGCGGCTTTTGTAACCTCCTGCTCGTCGTGACAGCCTAAAATGGGCAATCCCTGCGAGTGGCGGCTATAGCAGCGTTTGCAGACCTTCAGTCGCTGATCGGAGATGCCCTCGCACTTGGACGTCAAGCTGACAGCATCGTCCTCAGCTTGAAACTCTCGCAAACAGATGCAACAGCTCTGCGGCGGGTGGTCAGAGCTCTGAGCCTCCTCGGGGGGTTTCAAGTGGAACTTTGCGTGCAACTGACACTCAAATTCGCTGATGAGAGTCTGCCTGCAGACGACGCAGTGCGCGGGGATGTGCGTCAGCATGTTGTCCAGCCTCTGCTGCGGATCCACGGCCTCCAGGCTGTGTTTCTGCACGTGCTGCACGAAATCAAACTCCGTGATCAAGCCCGCTCGACACACTGTACACACATTGCTCAATTGGATCTTGCAGTGCTGCTGGAGCTTGTGCTGAGCCAGAAAAACACCGGATGAAAACACCTCATCGCATATATTACACTTGTAACGCTTGCCCGGCTCGCTGGGCGCGTGGTGCAGTCTCGTGTGGGCTTCCAAGTCTAACCGCGACTTGAGAGTTTCACCGCAGTAATTACAGACTTGCAGGGATTGTTGTTTTGCCTGTAACTTGCTTGGAGACTTGTGGATGAGCTTCTTGTGGGCGCGAAGTTCAGCCTCTGTCGGGAAATCCGAGCGCTCACAGAGGTCACAGTGTTGGGAACTTGGTCGTTTGCTTGTTGGACGGAACATCGAGTGTGTCGTATTGTCAGGTTGCGTCGAGTTGATCTTCACCTCTGGTGAATGCCTTCTCTTGCTTCTCACCTGCAAAACAATGTCTTCTATCATCTTCAATGTATATCCGAGCTTTCGGACTTTGTGGAATTGTTTGAGAAAGTTTTTGCCGGCAAATATCGCGTTAAACTTCCTACGCAAAAATTTTTTTTCACATTTTCAATAACTTTTTCTACTGAAAATTGAGCTTTTTTTTTTGTTATTTTTGCAGTTTTTCTATGATATCTCTGTAAATAAGCAAGATAAGGAAAAATATTATTCGATTGAAATGATTGGGAATTAAATTTTCTATAAAAAATGTAGAATAAAATTTTTTTGTATCTCCCATAGTTTTTGAGAAATTTTTGAAAATTCGTGTTTTTTTTTTAAATGTCTCGAGAACAAAATAAAATATCAAAAAAAATTATTCAATATTTTTTATAGAAGATTAAATTTTCAATCATTTTACTCTGATAAAACTTTTTGTTATCTTGCTTATTTATCGAGTTATCGTAATATTAATGAGAAAAGTACTCTCTTTTGGCATTTGATGGATATTTTTGTATTTTTTTTTTTTTTTTTTTAGTTTTTTGTCGATAGTTATTGAAATTGATTGATTGGGGTTAGAATTTGCTATAAAAAACATTAAATAAAATTTTGCGTAACTTTGTTAAATTTTTTGCTATCTTTTTTGCTATCTTCCTTATTTACTGAGTTATCCGGATAAGAGTAGTCATGTATCGTATAGTTAAAACTAGATAAAAGTATATACTCACCGTGTCTTCCTGCGATTTTGAGCGACAATAGCCTTTCTGATTGTTCGTCATTGCATGCTCACTGTCTGCAATATTGTGACTGTGAGCAATGTGTTTATCCAGCAAAAACTCAACAGGGAATCCCTCGTGACAAATGGGACAGCGAAAGAAGCAAGTTGAATGTGTAGCAAGATGCCGTTGCAGATCCAACTCCGAGTTGCAAAACATCCCGCAGAAGCAGCAGCGAAAAAATTCACCAATCACACGAGGCGTAGAGACAGAATTGCCAGGAGAATCCACCTCATCCTCGTCCTCTTCATCCTCATGATTGCGCCGAGGTGCCAACTCTTGTGCATGCACACTCACCACGTGTTCCATCATCTCAGTGGCATTTTTAAACACAGATATTCCTTCGCAGTCATTTCCCCTGGATTTTTCATCGCTACAACCACTGCACCGATAGACAGTAGCTTCCCGAGTGTGTTTCACAGTGAAATGCAGCTGAATTGCGGCCCTGGAGTCGAAAATATCTCGACAAGCGGCGCAGCGATAAACCTGTTGAGCGTGTGCATCCATAAGATGCTCGTGCAGCAGCTCTGAGTCACTGAAACTCTTGTTGCACGCTTCACAGGAGTATTGCTTGACTTCCTGGCCGAGAAAGTGCTTAATTAAATGGCGCAGCATGTCGTCACGCGCGTGGAAAGCCATCGAGCACTTGGGACACTGAATCGCGTACTTCCGCTGATGATTCCCCTGTAAATGACGTGCCACGTGCTCGCGGAATGACTCAAAGTCCTGCAGAGCAGCTCCGCACTGTCCGCAGAGCAGTGTCGTCGACGAGTAGTCGGAATTTTCGTATTTTCTCGTTTCTGACAGGCTCTGCCGGCTGTCTCGCGATCTCGACGCACTCCAGCCACCTTCCGCCAGGTGGTTTACAACCGAACGATTGTTGCAGTGCTCCAGGACGTAGTGTTCTGCGTAGTTGGCCGCCGAGGAGCACGGTATCCCGCACAGGGGGCAGGTGAGAGTCGCCTCGTGCTCGGACGTCAAGTGATCGCGCAGAGCGCTGGCTTTGGCGAACTTTAGTGGACACTGTCGGCAGGAAAATCCGCTTTCGCCGTTCACAGGTCGACAACGACTGGCCTGGTCCACCGGTGAGTGACTGCTGCCGTTTAAAATTGCCTCGTGCGCCGTGTGCACGTGGCTCTGCAACTGATCCATGCTCGTGAATGTGTCCTGAGCGCAGTACATGCACGCCAGCGTCAGCGACGAGCGCAGGATGTCTGATGGTGACGCGGGATTCTGCGACACGGCTATCGCCGCAATGGGCGAACTCACACTCGGCGAGGACGTCGCACTGTGCCACGACGAACTCCGACGCTCCTCCAGCGCGGCTTTGCTCGAGATTTGACTCGTTGCCGATGTGGATTGCGGTCTCTTGTGCGACTGCATGTGCGATGTCAGGGCTGCTGCTGTGTTGTAGCCCCGCGAACACTCGCTGCAGTGATAGGGCTTTTGGTTGTCGTGGGTTTTCATGTGGATTTTCAGGTGATCACTGCAATTAAGTGCGTGTTAGTGGGGTTTGATTTTTCAGAGGGTTTTTACGGTACCTTCGAGAAAATGCTGCCTCGCACTGAGTGCACCGGTACCTCCTGTCTCCCGTGTGTAGCTTCACGTGACGATCTCTGCTGCGTTTGTGCTTGAACAGGCGCGCACACCAGCTGCATCGGTAGGGCATTTGATCGCCATGATTCTGGATGACAGTGTGAATTAATAGAGACGATTTAGATGCTTGATTTTGTTGACAAAACAGGATATACTTTAAATTGAATTAGTAGATTTTTTTATTGAATTTACTTGATCAGATTTCTTGCTATCATGGCTGCTTATTATGCTTTCATGCGAGGTCGGGAGTTAAATCGAATGATTTTCAATTGTTTTTTTATTGTTACAGATGATTTTTCGGGGTTTTTGTTGACAATAGACAGAAACTTACGCGCCAAAGTGCCGTTCAACATTCTATAACCTCACTTTTAGAGAGGAGATTGTATATATGTCAAGCCATATATATAATTTCTACGAGTACAATAATATATATAGTTCAAGTCCGGAAACAATGGATTTAGCTTTAAATTTAGTATGTTATACATTAAAATCTTGAACTTTAAAGTAAAAATCTGGATTACAAGGCAAAGAAAATTTAATTCATCGAAGAATAAATTGTTTTTTTCTCATTTTTGTTTCTGTTTTTGGGTAGGCAAAGAAATATTTAATGAAAGAATGAGTTTTTATAAGGACATAAAAAAACGTTGAAGAATTTTCAGGATTTTTACCTGCTCGTGTTTTTTCAGGTAGCTTAGACTTGGAAATGATTTTTCGCAAAACTGACAAGAATAAGGACCTGATGAAATGCCAGTATCGATGTTCGTCCTTGACTCGATATCGGCCTCTGGTTCTGAAGCAAAGCTCATCGATGTGGAAGTTGCACAAGAAGATGGCGTGCCGCCTCCTCGCTGACAGATGACGCTGTCATCGTCGCTGCGCCAAGAGTAAGTCCCATTTGACAACAATCCGTCTGAAAAATGTGTGGATCATTGTATATTTAAAAGTTATATTATAGCTTCTATAAAAAAAATGTACGAGTCTATATATAATGACACATCGCAATGATGTGGCCAAAAGTCATTTCCTCATTTTAACAAAACACCCACAAGGCAATTTTCGTGATTTTAATTTTATGGAATCCTCTAGCGTGCTTTTATTATTGCGTGGTCACTTCAATTCTACAATAAAAGCGACGCCCATTGCAATCGAGCAAAACTCGCTCTCAAATCGGTTGCATCCTCCACCCACACCAACTTTATCATGCCCTTCATCTACTCACTCTTTCTTCTTTTCCGTTTATTATCATTCTCTCTCTCATCTAGTTATTAAAGTATTACACTAGGCGCCACTAAATTCATTTGTCACCGGATGGATTATAATATACAGACGCTGAGTAAAACAGGAATGAAAAAAAAATTTTTATTACATTAAATATTATTTACTTTACCGACGGAAAAATTAAAGTTTTTTATATCCAAATAAAAATACATCCCAAATTTTGTGACGGAAATTTCATTTTGAAATATCGGTCGGTAAAACAGGATGGTCTGAATTTTTTGGAAAAAAAGTAAGATTAAGTAATAAAACGTATTTTTTGATATGCATTGAAAACTTTTTCTTTTTGAATCAAGTATAGTTGTTTTCACAGTCGGTAAGAAAACTGTAATTTTTTTATCTTGATGTAGACCTTTGAGGATTTTTAAAAGAAAAAACAAATTTTTTTTACATGAAAATATCTATTTATCTTAATTGAAAAATTTATTTCTTTATTTATATAAACAAAATTTTAGTTCCGCAGAAATTACCACAGTCGGTAAGGACGTTTTTTGGATAAAAAACTGATTTATTTATTAAAAATATAAAATTTATCCATTTATTTAAATGAAAAATTGAATAAAAAATTTTCATGGAAAATTAAACGTTTTTTTAGCACAGTCGATAAGACAAAACTGTAATTTTTTTTACGTTTTCTAAACGTTTTAAAGCTTCAAATTTATGAATTTTTTAAATAAATATGTTTTTTATACTTAAATATGCGTAATTTGGATTTAAAATGCATTTAAAAACGTATATTTAATGCAAGGCACGGTCCAGTCGGTAAAGTGGATATGCAAGTAAAAATAATTGGGTCAAAGCAATGAAATATTTAAAAAGCACAATTTCAGCGAGTTATTTTTTAGCTGATAAGGTATATAACAGAGAGTTCAGCAGTGTCCCTCATTTCTACGTAACGGCGCGAACCCGTAATCTCCCTCGGGAGTCTACCAGGGGACTCGAGCGTCCCGCGTTTCCCAATGGGATACACACAGGAGACATTTGGGAGCAATGAGTCACTGAGTCTCCATGTAATCTCGAAGGGAGTCATGGCCAGGAGGCGACAGTCAAGAATATTTCACTCCATCACATCAATATATGCCATCAGGTCATCCGATCTAACAATAATCACATAACAAAATCGGTCAAAACAATCACTATCTCCAAAATCATCCAAACCTACTCCTACATCAAGCATACCAAAAAAAAACAACTTTCCCACTCGCATCAACAGAGCATCATCGAGAGAAAAGTGTCACACACGCGCTACTCGCTCGCGCGGTAATCTTTTCAAAACTTCACTCTGATGCGCGTCTGTCAAATCACAAGTAAAAAAAAAAAATTCAACACCAACCAAACCAAAAATTCCAATCTAGAAAAATTTAAATTCTTCAAATAAAAAAACAATCTCACCTTTTGATTTTAATACACACTTGTCATCTGATGGAATAGGCGATGGTGATTCTTTGTGAGCTTGAATTTTTTCAATGAGAAATTCTAATCTCGAACTATTACCTTTAAACAACATCACTGCCAATTTATACAATTAAACAAAACAACAACAAAAAAAATCTAATTTTATCAAGACAAAAAATTCATATTAAAATAATTTTATAAAAATATTACACGAATTATATATTATCACATATATATATATATATTATTTAAATTTATCAAAAATATTTTTTTTTAAGGCACTTGAAAATTATTATTATAAATTTTTCTTATAAATATTAAGTGTTAACACCAAAAACTACACTTGAGCTTTTAGAATTTATAAATAAAGTTTTTTTTTAATTATAAATAAATAATTTTAAATTAAAAAATACACTGTCAATAATTGAACTTGATAGAAAATCATTTCTGCATTACCATCAATCGATTAAAACACTTGAAAAGTCGGATATTAATAGAAATATTTTATTTATTTATTTATTTATTTGAAAAATAAAACACTCGGCCGGAGTTTATTGCGTGGGGTGATTGATTTTTCATGGCGCGCGACGAGCGTACTTCTTCGCGAGCTCTGTACAGAGTGACTGGAGAGCCAAAGGGGCCTTCCGTCTATTATCAACCCCGTGCAAGACCTCAGCGAACAGTTACGGAGTTTGCGGACTCACGGGGAGAAGGGACCCACACACACACCAAAGAAGAGAGAGGAGAGAAGAGGTGAGGCTAGGGAGCCCCCTTGGGATACCAGCAACCGCATTGGACGGTAGGCGGGCTTGTGAACACCCACCCCATATGCACCCCACTATACTATCGCCTCGTTTATCTATCGTGTCTTCAGCCCTTATAACTTCATCAATATAATTATCCAGGTGACGCGATCATTCCTCGCCAATGACTCCTTTTTTCCATACTGACCCTCCCGTCAAACGTGAAAAAAAAGAACACTCCAACAGCCCCCAAAAAACACACTCAATAAAAACATAAAAAAAAAAAAAACGATCTATCGATAAAACAGCGACAATTGAAGAAAAAAACTTTTTTTTTTTCAAAATATTCTCTCGTGTCTGATATAAATTAAAATTACTATATTTATTTCAAGTCCGTGTAAAAGAGGCGGTAATTTTAATTTTCATGATGTATAATAATACTATATAGTGGAATTATTAATTCAGTGACAGACACGACATCACGAGAGTATCAAACTGACAGCCTGGTGTTTAACATTGTCGCGGGAATTTCCCTCAAGTCATGTCAATTGATACAGTAGAATTAATAAAGACTTATTTCTAGACAACGTCACAAATAATTACCAAAAGATGTATATACGGTAGATAAAAAGTGTGTAAGAATTATCGGAGGTATTGACGATACACAGAGAGTTTGTCTTTGTAATCATGACTTCTTTCTTTTTTGCGCGCGCGGTGTTATATCAAGCATGAAGACGAAGAAGCACCGCAAGAAGGCCGATGAGAATGGGCGCGGGAGCCGAGAGGAGTGACGGAGAACGGGCCGAGTATATTATGGGGAAGCTATAGGGTACTCTCATGGGATCAAAAGCAGTCCAGAGCACATGCGCCAGGCTGATTAGTTCTTCCGTCCCTCTCGTGCACTGGCAGCGCCAGAGGAGACCAACTGACTCCTCTGGGATCTGATCCCACTCTCCTTCCTTTCCCAGATCGTCTGCCACCCTCTCTCTCTCTTTTTAGCTCTGCAGGTTACCCTCAACGTGCAGCAGCCCTGCCTGGCTCTATTCCCAGTACAATACCAACTAGTGCAGACTTTTCGCGAGCACATTCGCAAAAAGAACCACCCTTAAAGATCATATCTCAAATATTCATCGCTCCAGTCCTCTACCCACTTGTCTCTCCAATTAATACACACGGTTTTATAACTTCCTATCATAAATTTTCTTATTTTACAATATTCCAATGGATTAATTCATCATGAAAAATGAATCCCCGCGGCGTTGAATGCATGTAATAAACTGAAAAAAATTGAAAAAACATAAAAAAAAAATGCATAAATAAAAGAAAAAAAATTTTTTTTTCATATATTCAAACGAAATTTTACCTGATAAAATCATCAATGTCCATTGTTCTTGCGCGTTTTTCACTCGCATCGACTCCCTCTAATGTTTTCATGACTAAATCCTTGATGTCAAAATCGTCAGGAAGCGACTGGAAAAATTTGAAAAATTGTCAGAGGATTTTTTTACGGTTTTTACGGGACGTTACTTACTTTATTTTGAATACTGCAGTGAGTTCGGTAATTTTTTTCCAGCATAGATATGACGGCAGTCTGCTTGAAGGAGGCCGCGAGGGTTTTGTTCTTTCTGCCAAAAGCTATTCTAGTTAATCCATCCCACTCTTGATAATTGATCGGTGGTGGCGGTTGTCTCGGTTCGACTCGTACAACACTCGATTCCACCTGGGGCGGCGGTCGGAAATTATTCTTGCCGACTTTCATGAGCATATCTACCCGCGCGAGTAGCTGCGTATTGATGCTGAGCCGACAGTACAATTTGTCGCCGGGTTTGGCAACTAGCCGCTCGGCGAATTCACGCTGGAACATCAGAACAGCACATCTGCAAGGGCATCGAGCAATTAGACAAATGAAATTCAAGTGTTTGTGGGTACTTACCTGAATTGCGGACGATGGAGCAGCAATTTGAACATCAGTGGAGACGAAATTTGATAGGGAACGTTGGCTACGCAGAGATTGAAAAAAGGCAGATCTGCCTTGAGCACATTTCCAACCATTATGTGAAGTTTTGGCTGGAGGTGACCTCCCTGCACACGTTTTTGCAGCTCTGCCACCATTCTAGGATCCACCTCGCAAGCTATCACCTTTTTACACTTTTCCAGCAACTGCACTGTCATGTTTCCCGTACCTGGACCGATTTCGAGGACAATGTCCGTTGGTCGCACGGCTGCCTTGTCCAGCATACTCGAAATTATCATGGGATTTTTCAGGATATGTTGGCCAAAATTTTTGTTAAACAGTATTCCTGCAAAACAAAACCTCAAATGACAACTGGAATCTTCGAGAAATCGATGGAAATTAACGAAAAAAATTGTTACCTTGTCTGGCGACCTTTTCGTGGACTCGTGTAGTTTTTTCCGATCGAACTTTCGGCATTTTTAATTGTTTATCTCGACAAAATATCGTTCAAATATACACATGAAGTTTTATCACGTGTTGTGATCAACATAACCTCTTTTTTTGCGACAAATATTGACGAAAAATTCTCCTGCTCCCCGATATGACGCTCATGGATTTGTAGTTCGCGCAAGCGCCACAGAGGGCGACAGGCAGCTCGATAGAAACAAATAGCTCGATCTCGTTTTGTCTCATGTATTTTTCATATGTTTGTCCTTTTTCTGTAAAAGCTGACGTTGGTTTTAACATCGTCCAACAGGAAACCTCAATACAACGAAATTTACGCACAAAGCCACACCAGTACTGACGTGTCCCCAAAACCAACACACGACTTTGGCGATTCATGTATGAACATTCTGGAACAGAGTAAAATTGTACGCAGAAGAATCAAAACCTTGTAGTTCAGTGATATTGTTAAATTTGAACCGTTTATTCTTGTGATATATTAAAAATTAAACATGGCTCGTATTGCTTCACCGTTGACATGTTTTCTCAACACCTTTTCCGCCAAGCTGTAAGTCATTTTTATTATATATCTATTTTGTCCTCAATTTTATACTTGAAAAAATGCCGTTTATTTGTGTTACCCGACAGGCGCCATGTATTGCAAGATTTTTCTTTTTGTTTTTCGATTATTTTCATCAAATTCACGTGATGTAACGCTATTTTTTTTTTTCCTGACGATAAAGGTTATCTCCTCACGATAATCATAAGTCAATTTATTCACATTCGCGTTGACCTTCAGTGCGAATTTAACCAAACATTTGCTGCAGGCATCAACAACCATTTTTTTTTTCTGTTTCAATGACATAAGACAAAGTCCATGACGACACTTTCTCCTGGTTGTAACGCATTTTTTTTTAATCTTGTTCCAGGGAGCCACCAGTTAGACAACATTTGAAAAATGTCTATGGATGTGTATCCTTGGCAACTGTTAGTGCTGCAGCTGGAGCTTATGTACATATGTACACGGAAATACTGCAGGCCGGTTTGCTCACGACTTTGGCAGCTTTGGGATGTCTAATTGCCCTTGGAACTATGCAGGACACTGGGAAAAATATGAAAATGCGCATGGGACTTCTTCTGGGCTTTGCATTTCTCTCAGGCCTTGGACTGGGACCTCTGCTGGAAATTGTCATCAGCATTGACCCGAGCATCGTCGTCACGGCGCTCGTAGGCGAGTTATAAATTTTTCTACATGCGTAATTCGAGCTGTTATTTGATCTTGAGGATTAATTTGAATTTAGGCACTACTGTGATCTTCACGTCCTTCAGCATTTCGGCTCTCATGGCCCCCAGGGGTCAGTGGCTCTACCTCGGCGGTGCTCTGATTAGCTTGTCCAACATCAGCATCCTTCTGGTTCTCTCCAACATCTTTTTACGCTCCATGCTCGTCTATCAGGCTCAACTCTATATTGGACTGTTTCTCATGTCTGGTTTTATCATTTTTGACACCCAATTTATCGTTGAAAAATTCCAAATGGGCAACAAGGACTTTATTGGTCACGCGCTCGAACTGTTCATCGATTTCATCAGGGTATTCCGCTACCTCGTTGAAATTCTAACTATTAAGGTGAGTTAATAATTCATTATTTCAACGACTTACTGCTCAGTCAGCGACATTCATAATTTATTCTATTGTTTAACCTCGTGTTTTTTAAGCCAATGTCAATTTTTTTGGTCTTTTACAAACACAAAGAGAACAAGTAAAAGAAAAATTTGACGCAATTTTGTAGATTTTCTACAAAAAAAAATTATTTAATGTTTCAAAAGTTTTTTTTTTTTAAGTAATATTAATTAATAATTTGTTTCAGGAGCAAAATAAACGCAAGCGTGACCAGTAATTTGGTGTTGGGAGTAAAAAAAAAAAAAAAAAAAACTATGGTGTCAATAAGCATTCAAGTAAAATCCATAAAAACTAGCGGTCTTCATCCTTTCTATACATAGATATATATATACATATGCGGTATATCAATGTATTATTATATATATCTATTCCGAAAAGCATAAAATGAAGCTATATATTTACTACAATAACATATATGTATTTGTTCATTATTATGGTATAAGTTAAAAGTATTCTTTCACGATCGGTTGATCGAAATTATTTTTTTGTCTTCAATATTATCTCTTTAAATTACACATTCAAAATGAAAATAATAATAATAACAATAATAATATACTTACCTGTATTATATTTTCCACTATCAATAAATTTCTCAATTAAAAAATAAAAATACTCAAATTCGGGATATACTTACATCTATCTAAAAATATTCGGTTTTTTTTATATTCTTACTTTTATTTATTAAAACCTATTTTTACATACACAATTATTCAATTAATGAGAGAATACAGAAAAAAAAAAAAAAATTATTAATTCAAAGTGAAAAATAAAGCGAATTAAAAGACGAACTACCACACATTTTGAATGGTAAATAAAATAATAAACAGAGGAAATGCATTTTTTTTCTTTCGAGTATACATGCTCACGTGGTCAATCGTAATTTTCTTGTCGATTTTATGTTGACAAATCTACACACAACCCGAAGACGTTTTTTTTTTTCTTTTATTTCATTTATTTTTTTAATTGATTATTTATTATTTTACGCAATATAAAAAAAAATTTGAGAAATATTATCGACTTTTCAATAGGGTCTCTGACGATCACGATCTCTATCACCCCTTCTAGAACAAATGCAAGTGATTAAGTCAAACGAAAAAATAAAAAAGAAACAAATTATAACAAAAAAATTGTTGTAAAACTCACCCTCCGCCGCCGCGCATCGGTCCACCACGTCCTCGACCGCCTCCTCGATCACCTCCACGGAAGCCTCCACCGCGACCACCTCTGTCACCACCTCCACGACCTCCACGATCACCTCTACGAAAAAAAAATTGTATTTTCAATATATTTTGTTTGGGTCGGAGAGTTAAAAAAATTATTTACCTGAATCCACCGCCACGACCTCCACGATCACCACCTCCCCGGCCACCACCACGGCCTCCACCGCTTCCGCCGCCTATTCCGGCACCCTCGGGCTTCGCACTTCGGCACAAATTGCACTCGTCACGCCATGCAAAATTCGTATTGCCGCAATCGGGATTAGAGCACCTCCAATCACCTCCTCGAGATGCAACATCACGTCGATCATCACCTCCACGATGATCATCACGATCACCACCACCTCCACGACCGCCAAATCCACCACGTCCACGTCCTCCACCGCCTCCACGGCCTCCACCACCACCACCACCTCCACCGCCACGTCCTCCCTGCCAACTGCTTTTGTGCTGTGCAATTTGCACTTTTATCGTGCAACCCTTGAATTCCTTGCCGTCAAACCAATCAATAGCCGATCGTGCGGCATTTTGATCATCATAAGTCACCGTAGCTTCACCTTTTGGCTTGCCGGTATTT
The DNA here is from genome assembly GCA_002156465.1 of Macrocentrus cingulum. NCBI lineage: Eukaryota > Metazoa > Arthropoda > Insecta > Hymenoptera > Braconidae > Macrocentrus > Macrocentrus cingulum. Next base: position 112,445 of record MVJL01001353.1, on the reverse strand, counting down.
TTATCTTTGTACATCCAGATCTTGTGCTTGCCAGTACGCTTGTCAATCTGTAAAAAACGTTAAAAAATTTTTAAACACTATATAGAATTCGAAATGTAGAAAAAAAGTATTTTGACTTTTAAAATCTTGAAATATCTTGAAAAATACTGAAGATAGCAATTTTTATCTAGAGTCCTCGTTTATAGAGAATTTTATAAGCTACAAAAAAGGTCCTTATCAAAATTTATCTAGGTCGCATCCTTATCAAGATATTAATAAAATAAAATGTCGCGTATCTTAAGTCAAAACTATTTTGTTATCTTAAATGAAAATATCTTTAAAACTAAGGACAATATAAATTTTTCATAAGAAACCTGTTTTATAGAAAATTGTATAAGCTACAAAAAAGGTTCTTAATAAAATAGCTCTATATCGCATTTTTATCAAGATATCAGTAAAATATTATCAACTTTTTGATGATAAGTTGTTTTTTGACATTGAAAATTCTTGCAATTTATATTTACTTTAATAATTCCAATAGCGCCAAAATGAGCGCAAATTTCCTCCTCAGATATTGTTGGATCCATTCCCGAAACGAAAATCGTATCTTCTTGAACAACCATGCCATCATTGCCTCCATTGCGATCACCGTAGCCTCCTGCAACACAACCAGAGTTAACTAATGCTGCAGACACAATTTTGAGGCCCTAATATAACCAACGATTATCTACATGGCCCTAACCGGTACCTAAAATCTTTTTATTTTTATTATTTGAATATAAATACGCGAAAAAACTACCCAACTCCTTTACTTTCCGATGAATTATTTACACCCATCATTGTGACCATAATTCCAATTAATCAATACCAATAAATCCACTGCGATATACATCGATCGCCGCAATTATACCTTGAATAATTTTTTTTTTTCTTTTGCGTTACCCCATTGTTTGTTTTTACTTATGAATTATTACACCTCGCGATAGAGAGCACCATCATAATCCTCTATTTTAATTATTCGTACTTATTATTACTTCCAATTCCCTGGTATATAAATAAAACAAGTTTCTCAGCCTAATATTCAGGGTGTACCATTTTTTTTTTTTTTTTCACGTAATTGTAACTCAAGTTGATCAGAAAACTCTTCTTGTTTACACCAAATTTTTTTTTTTCAAACCTACCTAAGACATCATTAAAATTATTATACCGGCATAAACTTAAAAAAAAAAATAATTGCAACCCATAATACTCATATTTATATAATTATTATTGTAAAAAAAAAAATCCAAAAATAGACATGAATTAATTTTGACTATTAAAAACTCTCTCGTAGAACACAAGGTTGCAGCTTAACATATAAAAGGGCTGCAACGTAATATAAGAAGAAAAAAATATTGAAACGTAAAAACCTTCTCCTAATACCCAAATACAGGATGTCTTTTAGAAGACGCATTCGGAATACATGGTCCTATATGCGGAACGCGGTTTTGAGTAGAAAGTTGGAGGGTAAAATGTTTTTTGAACCAAGTAGATTTTGAGATATTCAAGTTTAAATGTGATTAATCAGCGTTAATTTTCGTTTTTAGATCCGCCCCCTTTTAGATAAACGAAATAAGTGAAAACAAAAAAGTGCGCGGATTGAATTAAATTTCTTAACGAAGCTGAGATCACGGTATTCATGCAGGAGTGTATTTTTGAGGACTTTTTTTGCACGATTTTTAAGAGCACACTGAGCAGGACTAGCTAGAGGACTGCAACGAGGACTTCCAGAAGGATATTGATTAGGACATTGAGAAGGACTACCAAAAAGACTTTTAAAATTCTCTTTAATGTCCTTCCCACAGTTCTTTAGCCAATCTTTCTCGAAGTCCTCCTCAATGTCCTCATCAATATCCTTCTGGCAGTTCTTCTCAGTGTCCTTATCAATATCCTTCGGAAAGTCGTCCTTGTAGTCCTCCGTAATGTCCTCCTAAAAATTCTTCAGGAAGTCGTTCCTCAAGAGTCTTCTGGGAGTCCTCTTCACAGGCCTTGATCAAATCTTGCTCAAAGTACTCTCGAAAATCCCGCTCAAAGTTCTTTAAAATACAGTCCTAAATGAATCCTGTGATCTTAGCTTCGTTAAAAAATTTATTTCGATCCATGCAACATTTTTGTTTTTACTTATTCTATTCAAGTAAAAGCCCGGATCTGAAAATACAAACCTACGTTGATTATGGTCACATTAAAACTTAAATATGTCAAAATCTACTTGTCCAAAAAATATTTGACCCCCCCCCCAACTTTCCTTTAAAAGGACCGTTTATTCCGAATGCGCCTTTTTTGCAACACCCTGTAGACATAAAAAATGATTTGTACTCAGAAATATTTTTTCAACGGGTCGATTTCGGGTCTATATTTGATTAAACTGTAAAAATCGATATTTTAAGTCTTAAAAAAAAAAAACTCTTTTTCGCTGATAGAATTGAATTACATGACCAAATCCCGTGTTGAAAAAAAAAATAATATAAATATGTAAAAGCAGCCCTTTCATATAATAAAGTAACCGAGTATTAAAATTGTAAATAGAGTGAATGCGTGAATAGCACCAGACTAGTACAGGCAGCCTGGTGCATTTACCTTTGTTATAACCACCACGGCCACCGCCACTGCTAAAACACAGAAGCAGATATACCAATGAGACGACTCATGGGGACAGACTGATCGATCGATCGTTGTGTGTGGCGATTGGTATGGTGCGTCGCCAATCCTCACAGTGCTCTTGATGTTACCTACTGTCTAAATAGTCGTCAGTCACAGGAAAACATATGGAAATTCATTGAAAAGTCGTGACAAAATGTCCAAGTCAGTCCCGTCCGATGCATGCAGGAATTTCTTTTTTTTTCTCTCTCAGTATATTTATAAATAAACGCTTGTGGCTAACCTTAAACTTAACAACATTTTGTCACACAGGCCATCAGCTGCAAAGACTGTTCAAGGACCCGAGACATATAACTTATTACCGAAAGTATATAAATTCGCTGATATTTAATAAATAATCCGTTACAAGTCGTTCGAGCAAGACTTGATAAAAATTTTTTTCAATAGTCATCAATTAGTGTGAGGGAAGAAAATGTACTCTGGATGATATTCGCAGACTTGTACAATGATTTCGGGCCATTCGTTTTTGATATATTCATTAAAACATATCCCAACCCTTTGGCTCGTAGCGCAAAGGGCACTTTTTTTTTGGCTCCCAACCACACAATCGCACAAAGCGTGTGGTATTTTATTGTCGAACCATATTTTACGTCATTTGTCGTATACAACCTGTACTTATTTACCTTTAACCAGTAATACCTGTGCAATAAAACCTGTAGGCACACTTCAACACACATTAACGACTAGAGTGAAACCACAGATGATAAAATATTTGGCTAAATCTGCCGCACTCTTAATTAATTTTTTTTTATAAGCTCCAGAGTATGTTTTTTTTTTTTTCACCTTGTTCTCGTGGTGGAATCATCGCGTGTAAACGTCTTGAAAAAGGATAACTTACTTGTAGCCACCGCCACCTCCTCCGCTACTCGAGCGATCGTTTCCATAGCCACCACGATCGCCGCCATATCGGTTACCGCTACCTCCTTGTCCTAAAAATTCAATGAAGGATGTAAAATCTCGATAATTCTAGGCGAATTTCGGATTAGATACCTCCGTAACCTCCGCTAGAGCTGCCGCGGTTGTATCCGCCACCACTTCCGTAGCTATTGCCACCGTAATTGCCGGTGCTGTTGCCACCCTGGTTGCCCGAGCCGCCGTAGCCGCCCTGGTTATAACTTCCCTGGCTCTGGGCTTGGCTGTAGTCCTGACCACCACCACCACCACCACCACCACCACTACCGCTGTTGTACGAGCCGTAACTTCCAAAGTTTCCCCCGCTCGGTGGCGGCTGACTGTACTGATTGTAACTGCCACCGCCGCCTCCGGATGATGGTGGAGGGTACGACGTGTCCTGGCCGCTACTTGGCGGCGGCTGGCTGTATTGGTTGTAGCCTTGCTGCTGATAATTCGAGTACTCTGAAATCAAATCTAAATTAGTTACAAGTTTCCAAGGCCGGAAAAAAATTTTTAAAAATCGTAAAAACTCTGTGGGATAAATTCTCGAATAGATAGAACGAATTTAGAATTGATATTTGTTCTATACTGTCTTATTCAAAGGATTAAGTGACTTTTTAACATTTATACAGCAGAAAATTACAAATATAATGATAAATTTATAAGATATTTTGGGGTTACCATGTGCAAATCAGGTTATTATATATAACCCCCAAAAAATTTGGTAAAATTATTAATATATTGATAATTTTCTACTGTAGAAAACTTGATCAAACCATTCCACCCCTTAAAAAAATGTGATAAAATACATATTAATCAAAACAAAATATTAAATTGATTTTATTAATTGAGATCTTGAGACGCAAAATTTTCACATTTTTATTTTATTTTTTGGCACATAAAGAGCATTAAAATTTGGCTCAATGGTATTGATCATTGACCAAGTGTTCATTCGAGATTTCAGGGCATTTTACCAGGAATAAACCCACAATCAAACATGGAGACGAATTATTGATCGGCTGCTTCAACATTGACGGACTTCAATTCTCAACGGGATAATTATGATGAACGATGGATTTGAATGGGTTAGGACTAAGTTTGAGGACAGGGATTGGATTTAGGATGTATTTAGAGGGTTTTTGTTCAGGCATTATTGTCAAGCGGTGTCGGCAAGGCGTTGTTAGATAGCGGCATCGATGTTTGTGTTGATGTTACGTAAAAGAGCGGCACTTGGAGAATTTACTGAGGCCCGACAGGATTCGAATAGTTTTTTAGGACATTTTTAGGGTAATTAGATTATTGGTACTTACGGTTATCCGTCATGATGGATAATTTCGGGCACAAAAATGATGAGAAAATGCAGAGAGGCCCGCGCGTAATGGCGGGAACTGCAATGGCGGCACAACGACAAGGAAATCAGAAGAATATGTGTGAAACAGAGAGAATTGTGCGTAGTTGACAACTGCGCCACCGGAAGTTGCTACTAAAGTCATATTTACAACTGTATTTGCCTTTATTTCCGCCATCCTCTTCCCCATGTAGTGCCGTACTTGATAGCGCGAAATTTCAATCGAAAGTTAATAAAAAATGGCGTCATAATACCAAAAAAAAAGCGTATTATTTAAAAAACCTTAAAATTAAAAATTCTCAAGTACTGTTTTCATTCATGCTAACACGTATTCAAAACGTGAAATTAAATTTTTTGTATCTACTGCAGTTTTTTTGAGAAATTTCCGATTTTTTAAAATTCTTATTTTTTCAAATATCGCAAAATCAAAGCATAAAAGAGCAAAAAAACATTTTACATTTTTTTTTTTTAGAGAATTAAATTTTCAATAATTTAATTCTTATAATAATTTTTGTTAGGTATCTTACTTATTTTTGGAGTTATTGGAGCGTCAACAAAAAAAAAATTATACGCCGTTTGACATTGGTGACGTGATATATTCTAAAGAAATTTATAATTAAACTATTTTTTTTTTATTTGTCTGCATTATAAATACTACTCGATTAAATTCATAACACTATGACAATCTGATTTTCCAATAACATTCCAATAATATTTACAAGAGTGCAGAATCTTTGGAATCAAGCAGATCCGCATTTTTAACAGAAAAACAGAGAAAATAATTTTTTCAATTGTATAAATACAGCACAAAATTGCACTGTATAGGCGCATTCAAATAAACAAATACTAATCAGACACGAATAAAATTATTTGATATGAAAAAAAGTGGATGAATATTTTCTTATTGTTGTAAATCTGTCTGTCCACTTGATGGCAATAATTTATGTTGTTTTTTTTTTCTATTGAGAAATCATAGGTTATTCCACTTTTATCGACAATAATTTCTCTCATCATGTGTGAATAAATAAACACGATAATAAAGAGTAAATTTTGTCGTTGTAAATGAGCAAAATCCGTGACAATTGGCCAACAAGATCGTAAAAACGAAGAAAAAAAATATGTATATTTTAGATCACGAGTTGGAATGCTGTGATGGTGTCAATCCTCCTGAATGTTCAGGACTGTGCTTTTGTTTTTTCCTTTTTTTTTCTTTTTTTCGTTTTTTCCTGGCCTCCTTTTCCTCATCGTGGCGCTTTTGCTTCTTGTGTTTTTTCTCATGAGTATCCGGACCACCAATGTCGGCAGTAGCAATTTCTTGACCAGCTGGAGCCTCTCCAGGTTTATGTTTATGCTTCTTATGTTTATTCTTGTGTTTTCTCTGCGGTGCTTGATTCACAGATCGATATTGCTCAGGCAACTGTAAGTAAATTCAGTGAATTAAAGGTGAAACGGGGCATTTTACGTGTGACAAAGACACAAACCGGTCCCGGGTGTAGTCTGAAACCGGCTAATTGAACACTAGACAGTGGAATCAACTCTTTGCCTCCAATTGGTGGTTTTTCTATAACTGACCTGAGGGAACTGCGGCAAAAATAATAATTAAACACCCACAGGAGTTAAGTAGGTACATATTCGACGGCGCAATACCTGCCGTCCTGGTGGCCAGGCGTGTCAATGATGCCAGGAAGATTTGGAAGGAACGAGGAGAGCTGTTCTTTCAACTTTTTCCCACTGAACTTGCTGTACGAGTGCTCAAGGCCATAATAGGCCATCAAATTAGTTGCTCCGGTGAGTTCACTCTCCCCTGTAAGACAAAATAAACGATAAATAAACGATATTTTACGGGTGTTAGCCAACAATACTTACCAGGAGGCTCCTTCATCAAGTAGAAGGGCCCACTGTGGACGATTGAGGGATTTTTCCCGAGGGAAATCGTCGTCTTCAGTGTTCCTGTCGAGTCTTGACGTGAAACTACAGGGGATCGAGCACCCCTGGGTGATGATTTGGGCGAGTATTGCTCCACTTTGCTACGAAACTGATCGCCCATCATCATCCTACAATTTTACTTCATTGCACCTTTTCACTATGAATTAATTGCTACGCAAACGTAGACCAAACTGTGCGAGGATTCATCCACACACGAGAGAGTTTTTTATTTGCGTCCACACTGGACGAAATCAGTTGGGCTCGAGAGGAAGGCGTCGATCGAGAACGTTGCCCAAAACGTTTCCCAACCTCTTAGCTTATCCTACAGCTATGATTTAGATTGGTTTTTCTTGCACTCATGCTTGCTCACATTTGTCTACAAACTTTGAACAAATATTTTTTTTGTGATTCTTGAATTATTTACAAGTTGCGCGAGGGCAAAATATGCACTACGGCAAAATACTATGACGATATACACAGCTCACTCATTGCCACCATTGCCAAATGAGTGAAAGCTACAAACATGGATACGGTGAATGTGTCTCTCTTTGCGCATGTGTTCAGTTACGACCAATGACCGTGCGGAACCAGCTGGCCGCCATGGCGCTGACGCGCGCGCACACAGTCGGTAACGTCGCGAAGCAATGTCTCGTCTCTCTCGCGCGCTTTCTTGACTAGTTTTTCGATGTGTCTCAACATGTAATTTCAGATTACATGTGAAAACACCTCGAAAATAGTTATGTCTTGGGCGGTCACTCGTGTACAGGAATTTTCCCGCTATGAAATTTTTAGGCACTTACTCTGCTGCTGCTTTATCATAAAAGCAGTTACCGGGAGAGTACACTGTTTGGTGTGTAAAAATCTATTGCAGATTTCTAGATATCCAACATGACTGTCACAACGGCGAGAAACGAGAAAAAAAAAACCCAAGAGTCAGAGAGGGTTGACGTGTTTTTTTCTCGGGATTGTGTGTAAAATTACAACAATCTCCTTAGTTTAGAAATTATCAATCTAACGTTTTTTGTAAGATGTAACAACTACTCTAAAAACCCGTTGTGTAGTGTCGAATAATAGCCAATTAATGATCCGTGAATATTGTGTTGTGTGCTGCAACGTAAATGGGGGGTCTAATTGTCCAAAAGTGTCTTCAAAATCTTTACAAACATTCAATCAGGTGAGGTTATGATGTTAAACAAAAATGAGCCACCCCTGCATCAAATACATTAACATAAAATAGAACATTCTGATGTGACGAGAAAAAAATTAAAAAATTTCTCTGATAATTTCTCTAACAAAGCCTAATAACCTCCGATCTTTAGACTCAAACAATGTCCTTATCTCTCTCTCTCTCTACATTTCAAATAATTTAACCATCATTATCTCAACCTATATATTATTAAATAAATTTATTTTTTGCAGATTGGTGACACGCGACTAATGCCAACGACGTCACAGACACCAAATAATCATCACTACCCAACAAATTGGTGAGTATCTCTATTGTTATTAATTTTATTCATTCTATTAAATCTAAACAGCACTCAAGAATCTCTAATTGCACAAGAGTACGCTGACAAGCGACTGGAATGTCGTTTTTACCCGCACAATTCTCCCAATAGAACGCATTGTTCATAAAATCCTCAATGAATCGATGAAAAATCAAGGTCTACAGCATCACCAATGGTAATACCAAGCTTTTTATCATGCCCAGCACTTCATTAACACTCCAAGCCACTCGACTAACCAACACTGTATCTGCTGATTGCAATCGAGCGCCTGGTGGATTAACCATTAACAGAATTCACATGTCGATCCTGGAAGATAAGTGTTAAAAAACCACCACATGCTCATAAATCATGCTCATAAATCATGTCAATATGACGACGCTCCTTGAACTGAAAAGATTGTAATCGAGTGGATATAGGACGCGAAATGCGACACAATTCTATGAGGTATAGAGGAAAAGGAAGATGTATCCCCTCCTACACTCTGGCTTTGTCCACGGCATCATTTAGTTAACATGCACACCTAATCACTAGTCTAATCGTTGCCTTGAAAGCTGCCTCAAGGACAGGTGGCGTGTAATATTGCCAGTGCACTTTTTTTATCGTCAGTCACTCATGACATGTTTCAACTATCGTGCGTTATTGTATTTCGCCGACACACTTTCCCAGAATGAGACCGCACTCAGTCAGCAATGTCGATTCTTCGCGCCAATACAGCAGTTATTACGCCTGCTGTTGTCAAAGGGTCATCATCGTCACGTCATCACCCAATTTTCGCACACTGTTAATAATTGCTCAGTGCTAACAAGTAATACGAAAGTTGCTGGAACACTAAAACCAAATGTACGGATTTTTTGTTTTGTTTGGACGACCTGACAGTGTCTTATCTCGGCGGGAAGAAAAAAATCATGAGCCACTTAGCAGCAACACTTTCATCACGAAGATTGTGCTGTAAGTGTCGTGCTAGAGGATCTATGTGATTTTGTGAAAATGTCTCATGTGCCCTCGAAAGATGGACGATCAACTGCTACTAAACGTTACCGTCACGTTCCACTGCAGCTCGTTGACTCTCGCAGATACCAATTTTTATTCTTCAAAGATCGGTCTCAAGACGTTGCTCATCGTTTTCACCATCATGAGGTATTTACAATTATTCACTGTGTTATCGGTCCAGGGGACCTTCATTTTCCTGCCACCTTTGACAGATATCAGTTATACTCTCTGATAGATAAAATATCGAGCCTCGTGGAATTATCGAAACTCGCCAGTTGAGTGGATGCTTTTATCTTTGTTTCACTCGATTGACGCGCGCGTGATTTATGTGTAGTCAGTTTCTCAGCACTGTCGACAGAGTTTAGATCCTGGTGAGTGCTTGTCATGGCGCCTGTTGAGGTCCACTTGGAGGCCGCCAGTTCTGCCAGCACTCGGACTAGCTGACAATTGGCGTAGACACAGGTTGCAGCATGCTTCTGCCGGGAAATCGCGCTCGCAAAACGTCCCCGGAGACGTGGAGTTTGCTTAACGATGATAATCGACACTCCTCGTGCTCCTCGTCCTCGTCTAATCTCACGAGCATCAGGTTTAGTTCGTATGGCTCGTTCCAGGCGTGTCAACAGGCTGTGCGGTCACTGTGGAATCGTAGCAAACAGGTAATGAGATTTTATCTTTGTTGAGAGATTCAAATTTATCATATGGCAAATTGTCAACAAACTGGACTTTGTGACGATGATGTTTTGGCCACGCGCCGTCTACAGCATGACCATCGTTCCATTTTCAAACTTGCCAGTTATAAGTAACAATAATAGCAATATGTGAGTTGGGCAAATTGTGCGAACGAGTGAATTGCTATTCAGTAGGCACAGAAATATCATCTCTGTTAGATTAACTCGGTAAATTTGTTGTATTTTATATGTCTTTGATTTACCGCGCGCCGTTTGTGCACACGAGTTTTTGAGGTTAGATTGTCTGAAAATACAATGTTATAAATTAGTTATGATTTTTAGGCTGTAAATCAAGGTGAAAAAATTTACTTATTTTGTTGAAAATGATCATTATTCTTTATACTTATGGTTTGGCTGCTTGTGGCTTACGATTGTTGCACTTGTAGGAGGGATTGTGTAGCGATGATAATCGGTGAAAAGCAACGAGTCAGGGGCACGAGCTTTGTGTTGATTAGATGTTGTACAAACAATAATAACGCTGTGGACTTGTGCCATATAAATGTTAATCTATTAAATATGTGGCGAAGCACATCGCTACGAATGTTTTCCTTTGTCTACGACGGCATTTAGGCCTGGAGAGAGAGATGTGGATATATTGGTTGAGCTAGCGTAGTCGTGTATATCAGGCTCTACGACGCCGCCGGAGTTTCTGATAGTAGTTGCACGCTAGCACTAGCCGCTGTTTCATCTGTTCTTTGTGATCCAATTTGTTTTTTGTTTTTCCCCTGAAATTAAGTAGTTTTTTTGTGTATTTGAATTATTTTTCCTGGATTGGAATTTAATAATCTTCCCGCGGATGATGCTGAATATTTGATTGGTGTTAGAAGAGCGTTTTAGTTGGATATCTTTTACCTTTTTTTTTTTTGTGTTATGACAACGTCGTCCAGGAACCTGGAGAAAATGCTCAGACTCACCAATCTATCTAGGGTCGGTAATGAAGATTTTTTTGTTATTTTTGATTAATTTTCACGGCGGTTTTAATTTTTGAAATATTTATATACCTACATGTATTTATTTATGTTGAACATTTACAGACGTTTGATGTGTTGAATTTTTTTATTTTCCAAGGGTTTTTTGATATTTCGAGGTTTTTATCATTTTGCACACCCCGTGTATGCGCAGCATATATGCGCATATTTTTTTCTGTTTTTTAGCGATAACTCAGTAAATAAGGAAAATACCGAAAAATATCACGAATGTTAACTTATTGGAAATTAAATTATCTACAAAAAATGTTTATAAATTTTTTTTCTATCTGCTGTAGTTTTCGAAATTCTCCGTTTTTAATGAAATTTTTATTTTTTAAAATATCTTAAAAACGCATGAAAATATGACAAAAACGTATTCGACATTTTTTATAGAGAATTTAATTTTCAATTATTTAACTTTAATAACTTTTTTTATTATCTCAATTAGTTTTCGAGTTATCGATAAAAAACTAAAAAAAAAAATTGTTAAAGCTCGGAAAACTTTATCAATTTCAGGATAAAAACAATTTTTATAACTTGCCATATAAAAAAAACTCTTATGAATTCATAAATTTAACTATACAATCTCATCCTGAATAATGGACAATTTTCTACTAATTAACTCTAGCTGGCCACGCTGCGGGATGTGTATCATAACGAGCGATTAATGTGTTTGCGTCTGACGCGTACATATATAACCGCGATCTCGTCAATTTCCGCTTTAATCTCGCCTCAAGCACGTGCCATATAGTCACACACTGCTGAGATATAAATTTTATTGCTCACTTTCCACCATTTTTTACAATTTTTTTTTTCCAGGCTCAACACATGATAAAATTAAAAAATAATACAAAATCCTCAATTAAAATTGAATAATATTTATTTCACAGCTTGACTGCAATTCTGTCGATAAGCCATTGACAAAATAGCTGAAAATAAATGGTCAAAGAATGCCATGCAGAAGGCTACTGTCAACATCAGCCAGACAAAGATTGATCTTAATGAGCGTGCTGACGAATCAGAGAGCATTAAATCCATTGCTCGAGTGCAATCCTCAATTGCCTTGGTCAACGTCAATTCTCTGGCAATAGCCAACGTCCTCAAGTCACGCTCTACCACAAGAAATCATGGATCCACGATATTCCCGCTGGAGAACGGTCAAGAAGTTTCCTCCCTGAGCAACAACGCCAACGGCTTGGCATCGACTTTGCAGGTGCCACGACATCCTCACAGTCTGCCCGATGTCACTGGACAACTAGGCGATTGCCCGGAAGAGCATTTGAAGCCCAAAGGCCGCAAATCTAGCATTACAAACGTGGCAATTGGCTCGAGTATTGCCACGAGCCTAGTGAGCGTTGGATCGCAAGTGCCGCAGAGTTTGATGGCCATTTCCAGACGTCCTGGAAGCAAAACACCCTCCAGTATGTCAATTTGCAGCGATGATACAGGCCTGGAAGATGTTTCCTCGCGTCTTTTCTCACGCAGAAAATCGCGATTGCCACTTTTACGTCTTCACATGCCCCAACCGCACTCCTGGTCGAATTTCACTGCTGAATCGGCGGGAAATCATGAACACCATCATCAGTCACATCATCATTATCACTTTCCGCACATTCCCGTACCAACTTTCACGATAACCAACGATGGAACTGCACGAAAATTCAGCATTGGCATTAGACGACACTCGCAGACGGTTAGTTGGACTACGAGTGTCATGACTAAATCAAGAAATCTACGGTTTTTTGCATTAACATTGCTTTTATACCTTTTTTTATGCTCTAATGAGTGATGCCTCAAGTGTGTGGATATTGATTATTAATTGATGTTGATGTTATATTACAGGAGAAAATTTTTTTTATGAAGATTCCTTTCACTTATATCATTGACTTGCAGTTCCTTGACATTTTCATCAAGCAGAAAATTCGTTTGATGAATCCTTTGAGGTTCTAGTTTGTCAGGGATTTTTTGAGTTGGTAACTCAGGTCTAATCGTATAGACTTTGTCAGTTGATAATCGGTGTTTGCTGTGAAATAACTGTGAAAAATGCAGCTGGCATTTATTTCGTGGATGAACAGCATGTCGGCGGTAACATTTGCACGTTATAAAATCGACAATGTCACGATTTAAGTGCCCGATAAATGTGCATTTGCTTACATTCGCGATGACGATCGATATATTATGTTGATGTATATAGGATTTTATGTCGTGTGATTAGTGATAAGTATTTATGTTTGTTTTTTTTTGGTTTTAATGTGGCGATTGTTTGTTTTTTTCGCAGACTCTCAACCGCACGGACTCGATGGTGTCGCTCTGTTATCGGCCCCTCGCCAACTTTGTCATCGAAGACAACATCAGTGGTCTCCAAAATTTTCTTGAAAATAAACGTGTACCCATTGACGACCGCGACGAGGTTTGTTAAATACTTTTTGGTACTTTTTTTTTATCAATCTTTGCGTTTTCGTGATTTTTCTTCCCAAGTTTTTTGTTGATATCTCAGTAAATATGCAAGATAGCGAAAAAATTCATAAGAGTTAAATGATGTAGGATAAAATTTCCTACAAAAAATGTAAATAAAATTTTTTTGTATCTCTTTTAGTTTTTGAGAAATTAAAAATTTTTTAAAATTCTTATTTTTCAAAATATCTCTTTCAAAATAAGGTAAAATATCACAAAAATTGATTATATATTTTTTTTTAGAGAATTAAATTCCCTATTATTCAACTCTAATAACATTTTTCGTTATCTTGCTTATTTATTGAATTATCAATAAATGCCGTTAAATTTTCATCCAACATTCAACTTGACACGTTAATTTTTTTTCTTTTACGGCAGAATGGCAGTACAGTTCTCATTCTCGCAGCATCAAAGGGCAAGATCAATTTCGTCCGTGAGCTTGTTAACCACGGTGCCGACGTCAATGCCGAAGATGTGGACAACTGGACAGCACTGCTGTGCGCAGCAAAAGACGGTTACACGGAGGTTTGCCTGGAGTTGTTGGAGCACGGAGCCGAACTGGAGCACCGTGACGTTGGCGGATGGACTGCACTTATGTGGGCCACTTACAAGAACAAAACAACGACGGTGACGGCACTGCTGGCCCGTGGGGCCGACGTAAATGCTCACGGGAACTACCACATATCGTCGCTGCTCTGGGCGGCCGGTCGGGGTTACACCGACATTGTGCGCGAGCTCATTGACCACGGGGCCAAGGTGAACGTTGGCGACAAGTACGGCACGACGGCCCTCGTGTGGGCTGCGCGAAAAGGCAACGTTGACATTGTCGACACTCTGCTCAAGGCCGGTGCGACCGTCGACACTGCCGGCATGTACTCGTGGACTGCACTGATTGTTGCGACCATTGGCAACCATGTTGACGTTGTAATGCTGCTTCTGGAGCACAAACCAAACGTCAATGCACTGGATAAAGACGGCTACACGGCTCTGGCCATCGCTTGTCGCGAGGGATATCACGAGATCGTGAATGCACTGCTGAATGCCGGCGCTTACATCAACATTCAGGACCGTGCGGGTGATACAAACTTGATTCATGCGGTCAAGGGCGGTCACAGGAGTGTTGTCGAGGCCCTGCTGAAGAAATATGTGGATGTGGACATTGCGGGAAAGGACAGAAAGACGGCAACGTACATTGCCGTGGAGAAGGGAAATGTGCCAATACTAAAATTCATTCTAAATGCCAATCCAGACTTGGAAATTGCCACAAAGGATGGCGATACTCCTCTGCTGCGTGCTGTACGATCACGCAATGCGGAAATTGTTCAACTGTTGCTTGATAAAAAGGCCAAGGTCTCGGCTACCGATCGAAAGGGTGACACTGTACTTCACATTGCCATGCGCGCACGCTCCAAGGGAATTGTCGAGATTTTGTTGAGAAATCCGAAAAATAGCCAGTTACTGTATCGGCCAAATAAACAGGGTGAAACTCCGTATAATATTGATATTAAGCATCCTAAAACTATTCTTGGACAGATTTTTGGGGCAAGAAGACTCAATACCAATGAGGACAATGAGAATATGTTGGGATATGATTTGTACAGCAGTGCTCTGGCTGATATTTTGAGCGAGCCCTCGTTATCCACGCCCATTACTGTTGGACTGTATGCCAAGTGGGGATCAGGAAAATCTTTTTTACTCAATAAATTGCGTGAGGAGATGAAAAATTTTGCTAGACAGTGGATTGATCCGGCCTTTCAATTTTCTTGGCTATTGTTCATTGTTGCTGCTCATGTGTCACTGTTGATAGGCATGGTTTTTGGACTTGCTCTGGAATCGTGGATTGCTGGCGGCTCTCTCAGTGTGTCGGTGCTTGTACTCATTTATTTGGTCGTGTGGCTCGTGTGGCTTGCCAATAAAAGGTGAGAAATTGTAGGAATAGTAAATTTATTCTTGTCAAATTTTCAACTGGGGATATACCTTTGAAATTGGATGATTTTTGTTTTGTTTTTACTGATAACTTGTTACCTAAGCGAGATAATGAAAAATGTCATAAGACTTGTATTATTCAGGGTAAAATTCTCTACAAAAAATGTAGAATACATTTTTTTTGTATCTCTATGAATTTTTGAGATATTAATGTATTTTTGAAATTTTAATTTTTCAAAATATCTCAAAAATGCGGCAAAATATCAAAAAAATTCATTCTACATTTTTTGTAGGAAATTAAATTCTCTATAATTTATTTTTGATAATATTATTTATTATCTCGCTTAGTTACTGAGTTATTCACTTGAAAACAAAAAAAAAAACACTTTTGGGTTTAGTAATATATGTCATAATTTTTTAATATCTTACACAACTCTTGTTTATGTTGCAGAAGTCATTGGTACTGGCCATACAGCTTTACTGTGGCTTTAACAATTAAGCTCAACTCTCTGAAGCTCCTGCTGCAGGTGATATTCTGCCATCCGCCCGGTGGCCAGCTCGATAACAGTCTCACAATTCAGCCCATCAAATTCTACTTTACTGACCAAACACGAGTGGGAACTACAGCAGCGGGCGAAAACGCCGTAGTACAAATGCTCGGATCGCTCTACGACTCCATCGAAAATGACTTTGGTTGGCTTGCTACACGATTATACCGGGCATTCAAGCCAAAACCCGTGAAATCCACTACCTCGTGGACCTGGCGTCATATCTGCTGTTTGCCCTGTATCGTAATCTTCGAATTGTGTCTCGTAAACTTCTTCACAGTGCTCTGCATGCTCACAATTGTCCTGCGCGGCAAATACATCAACAATATCGACCTTAACTACACGACACTCAGCGTGATCATGATCTCCTTCGGCCTTGTGCTGGCATTTAGTATTATTGCCAACTTGTACACGTGGAGTCGCACGTTTAAGGCTCTCGTGTTCTCCCAGCGACGCCATTTGCAGCGCAACATTGCGAAACTTGAAACCCTGAAGAGTGAGGGCTTCATTCAGACGCTAAAAGCCGAAGTTAGCCTGATGACAGAGATGATCAAGTGCCTAGACAGCTTCACGGCTCAGCAGAGTCGTTTAGTCCTCATTGTCGACGGTTTAGACAGTTGTGAGCAGGACAAAGTGCTTCTCGTGCTGGACGCCATGCAAACACTCTTCTCCGACAACAACTGTCCGTTTATCATCATCCTGGCGATTGATCCGCACATTATTGCCAAGGCTGTGGAGGTAAATAGCCGCCGACTTTTCCGCGAGTCGAATATCGGAGGTCACGATTACCTGCGCAACATGGTTCACGTGCCTTTCTACCTTCAAAATAGCGGCTTACGCAAGGTCAAAGTGGCCCAGCAAACGGCACAACACTACAAGAAGAGCACTTGGTGCGAGGCGGAGGACAGCATGAATTATGCGGCCACGAGCATCCATCGATCAGTGTCCAACCGGCGGCTCAGCACCGAGTCCAGTGTTATGAATAGCAATGAAAAATTGAAGCCACCAAGTCGAAAGGGCAGTAGAAAGATGAGATTGAGCGAGTCTATTGCCAGCAGCATTGGCAGCAATTTAAATCGTTTGGGTGGCGCCCAAGATTTAAACAAAATGCTCCTCACGGATGATTACTTTAGCGATGTCAACCCGCGCAGCATGAGACGCTTGATGAACGTGGTGTATGTGACAGGTTAGTCCATGATCTAGATGAAAATCAGTAAAACATGTGTATTTTTCATTATGCCAAGGCCGAAAGCTCGATTTTCTTCGCTTTTTTTCGGGAATACACATTTTAGATTGCTAGTAATTGGTGAGAGTTGAGATTAGAAGTTTTTTTTGTTTACCTTTCGTCCTGTCAAACATTATATATTTGATTGAATTACAATGAGCTTAAATCAATACTTACTTATAAAAATTTGATTTTATCAAGTGACCATTTTGAATTTTAGGTTGTGGATAGTTCTAAAAGGAATGAGGTTATGGTTATGTTATGGACCCTGGGTGGTGGAATAAAATGATGGCTGCTGAGGTTTAGGTCGTTTTTTTACAAAGAATCTAAGCTAGAGATTTTTTTTTCTGTTCACTTTTACAAAAATATTTGAAATTTTGTTGATTTCGAACTTTCGGACCTGGCTTGATGAAAAATACGTCCTACTTTTCTCCCTAGATGCGTAATGTACTATTATTTGTTTTCGTTTTTAGGAAGGTTACTGAAAGCATTCCAAATTGATTTCAACTGGTACCACCTAGCTAGCTGGATCAACATTACCGAACAGTGGCCCTTTAGAACATCTTGGATTATTCTTCACTATGATCTCTATGAGGAAACGCTCGATGACTCAATGTCACTGAAAGCGTTGTATGATAAAGTCCGGCCGCAAATTCCCGTGTTAAAGGAGGTACAGCCACTGCTGGAGATGGATCGGGACGAGCGAAAACTCGATGTCTTCCTCACGTTTCACCGCTCGAGCTTGCTCGTCAGTGATATGAAGATATTTCTGCCTTTTACGATAAATCTCGATCCCTACATTAAAAAACGTATTAAAGAGGAGCAACAGAGTATGGATGAGGATTTGAATGGCAGTGTGTACAAGAATGCTTGGCACATTGGACAAGAACCCTGGACATCGGGCAATCGAGGTGCGACAAATCGCAATGCCAAACTCACGAAAACTCCCAGTTTGCAGGGACCCACTGTGTTTCCTCCAATGCCTGCATGGCCTGGTGTTTATGACTGGTCGCAGCATCCTTGGATTCCACCTCCACCTGTGGAAACTGAAAAATTACCTGTCAGTGCAAATCTACCGTCGGAAATTCTTGATATGAGGCTCTCCAGTTTATCCGTCAACAGTGTTTGCGAATTATTATCCAAACTTGAGGAACTTAATTCAAATAAACTCGAGGGATACTGCAATTTAGTTAGAGAAAATAATATCAATGGAAAAGTTTTATTAAACTGTAATTTAATGGAATTGAAGCAGGTTAGTAGAGTTATTAGAAGTGAAGAAATGGATTTTTCGGGTTTTATTTATTAATATTTGGTTTTTTAGGTACTTAAAATGACTTTTGGAGATTGGGAGTTGTTCCGAATTGTTGTTGTAACACTTAAAGAACAAGAACGTAACTCTGGAACGGCTCCTGAAGAAGGCTCCAGGAGTGTACGCTTTACAATGCGTCCAGAACAGATTACACGTAAAGGTATTACATTATTCACAAAAATTTTATAAATCTTTTTTGTTATCGCATTCACAAGTAAAAATGAATATTTTAAATCTATGACATTGATAAACCCAAAAATGCTATAAGATTTCTTAATTTCGTATTTTTTTTTTTTTTCTTTTTTTGTACATAATTTAATAACTAAGAGCGAGATAATTAAAAATATTACTAGAAATAAATTATTGAAAATTAAATTCTTTATAAAAAATGTAGAATAAATTTTTTTGATATTTTGTCTTATTTTCGAGATATTTGAAAAATTTTAATTTCAAAAAAACTGTAATATCTTGAAAACTCATAGAAATACGAAAAAAATGTATTATACATTTTTTGTAAAAAATTTCATTTTGAATAATTTAACTCTTATAACATTTTTCATTATCTCGCTTAGTTCCTGAATTATTGATAAAAAATGAAATAAAAAAAAACCAAAAAAATGTCAGATTTTAAAGAAATACGCCTTTAAAATAAAAAAAAAATGGATAACGGACAAAATTTTTAGTTTCTCGATTTTTTTTCCATTTTTTTCTTATTTCCCGCCATAGATAAAAATTTTTTACAACACCAAAAAACGTTAAATAATGAAAAAAGAGTTTTAGTATTAGAAAAAAATGTCTAAATTCTTTAAAATACATAAATAATATGTTTTTATAGAGCAAAGAGAGTCTCAAAGCAGTGGGCAACGTGTTTCCACTCATGTGGACAAGGAAAAGTCATCAACAAGAACTGACGGATTAACAAGACGTGATCAAACGAAGCACTCAATAATGGAAAAGCAGGTAAGCTTTAATTTCCACATTTGATTCTCCATCATTTAATTTTCCTCGTCACTAATAATCTCCATTTGCACAAACCATGCATTCACCATATGTGTGTCGGAATAGTTCCAGGTAAGGAACACGCATTTAACCTATTTATTAATCATTTTTTCAAGCTCCCATCATATTTTTAAACCGTTTTTCAAAGAGTGATAAATAAAAAGTAAATTTTCTTGATTTTTAAATGTCTCACCCGGCGCGATTACGCATGTTAAATAAGTGCTTGTGGCGTGTTAGGTTACTCTAGAAGAGCAGATGATTTGTGGAGCTCTGCAAACACTGAATGAAGAGGCCTGTGAGGATATTTTGGAGGTACCGTCACCCAACAACGTTGCCCCAATATCAGACTCACTTGCAGGTGAGCCTACTACTTCTCTACCGCTTTCACTGCCTGTGGTTATTATCGACGAAGCGCCGAAGTCCGACCAAAGCCCTGACATCCACATCGAGTATGGCACCCACTTCTAGATCTATATTAAATTATGATTTTATTTTTTTTTTTTATCTACTCAATTGACCTACCTAAAAATCACAAAATCACGCTTTTCCAATAGACAATCTTATTCCGTAAGTAAATGCTTAATGAATTTTACGATTGTTATTGTAAATAACACAGAAAATAGTTGACAATTTTAGTTTTAACGAAGAAAAATCAAGTGTGTCCCCACACATCGTTAAATAAAAGCATTTATGTATGCATTTTTTTTTTTAAATTTAATCCAACGCTATTGCTAGATATGATTAAGTATTGTGATATATAAAATACAATATTAATTAATTATATGTCTAAGTGTAGATAAAAAATTATTTGTCAATTTATCTTCGTTGTTTATATATTATATTGTATATATAGTGGATTGTAAAGGTCATCTTAACGCCGGATCATTGAAATTTATAAATGAGGAATGCGTTCAAGTGTGTTTTTACGTGTAAATAAGAAAGTTAATGATCTCAAAATTGAGATAAAACAAAAAAATCACTGTTATAAATTGCACTGTATATCGTCAAGGCAAAGAGAGATAAAAGGTTGTTAAACTGTGATAAATTATTGTTGCTGCTATGAATGCATTGTTTTATATAGATAATAACAATAGAAAATTGATCTCACTACCTTTTATTTATATATACATGAAAAAAATGTATACATAAGAAAAAAACATTTGCCGAAACAGCATACAAAAGAAAAAAACAAACAAATATAATAACGAATCATTGTTGTTGAAACCTATAAACCTGGAAAAAAAGAAAACAAATAATGGCAATAAAATAGATATATTGCAAGAATTTTGTACAAATTTATTTGTAACTAATGCTTGAAATGTATGATGATGATGATGATGATGATGTGATTGGCGGCATGAATTTTTTTCAGATGTCAGGGCAGGGTCGCTGCTTTTAATATTTGCACTTATTTTATTATTAGTATTATATATATTTTTGGTTACAGCAATAGTTATTGAATAATTGTGTTTTAGGTGGTCGTCCACGCTCCCTCAGTATTACAACCGCTCCAGACACAGACTACGTTTTGCTTCAGCCATCGCCCATTTATCACTGGGTCCCAGTGCCCGACGAAGCCGAGAGTACAGACAGTTCTCAGGACTCAATAACGACGCATCTGCACCGTACGAATTCACAGCGCAGCGTAGCCTCACAGCGAAGCATCAAATCCTCGTATTCCTGTGGAAATCGAACGCGAAGACGCAGTACAAATGTCAACAGCCGTCCAACTTCGCTGCTGATATCACCCCCGGCCTCGCCCAGGCCGGCATATCGCTCAAAATCCACCGATGAGTACCCGAGCGCCATTGTTGTAAATCCAGCGCCTGCTCCAGCTGCAGCCGCCATGCGTCACTCGACTTCCACCATCGCCGATGAGCCGAAAATCACGTCGACGAGTCTGGAAAAATTTAATAAACTGAAGGATCGACTGTTGGGCAGCGCTGTGCCATCAAGTTTGACGTCTCTACCTGGTGCAGCTGCTGCCGACAGCGATGACGAGTCAACTCCGCTCGTGTCTGAGCTCTCGACACCATCTCACACCCAGTCTGACAGTGTTTTCATCCACGCCATGAGCCCCACAAGCGACATGTCCGCGTCCTCGCTTCGAAGTCTACAACGTGATGAACGCCTCTCTGTCAACGATTGCTATGACACTGTGAGCTTGGTAATTCACGAATCGCTCACAGATAGTCGTACATTGGCGCGACAGAATGCTGAAGGCTGGGACAGCCCTGAAACACCAGTTTAAACAAATGAGTGTTGATTAAAAACTCATGATAAACTGAATTTCCACATGGATTAGATAAGATAAGGGCAAGTGGAAAATTTCACTTCTCTATACTATCAGATACCTATAATTTTCTGTTGATTTAATAACAGACACACAAACACACACATTGCGCACACATTTATTATCAGAGCTCAATAGATTTTATTTGATATGATTCTTTTTCTTTTAGCTAGGTTTTATGTTTGTATGATTATTCTTATAGGCTAATTTGCCAGGCGTATATGGAAAATAATTAATGCCAAGGCTAGCTCAATTTTAAGTCAATCGTGAAAATTCATACGTTAGGTGTTATTGCGTTATTGCGAATGAAGTTGGGTATAAATTATCGTTTTTTCAACCCGTACAGCGGAATTTATCGTTTAATAATTGCTATGCTGGGGGGATAAGATTTACTTAAAGTTTGTGATAATAGTCAATCACGAAATTAGAGTGCCTTAATTAAATATAGATGAAACAATTGAAAATATCTGAAATTATTCTTATACCCCTTTTTGAATTTATTTATTTTTTATAGGTATTAAAGTTTCAACAAATTTTCGCGCGCTTGCGCGGAATAGCTGCTGCCGAGCTCGCTTCTCATTGGTTGAAATCGAATGCACCCAAAATGGCCGCCATAACGTTCGTTATTTCAAGATTGTAAACGTCTAGAACATTTCATCGTGAAAATCAGTGTTAAATTGACGATTTTTCAGCGTTTTCTCCGATAAAATCGTGCATCATGGCAGGCGTTTATCGACAATCATTGAATTCCCTGCAAGAAAACACTGTAAACACTCTAATTGTTGGTGTTATCGTCAACAGCTTGAATCCTCGAACTTTGCCAGAGACGGTGCCACAATGTACGTAAATCATTAAATCATATAAAAATATTAATTTATCATGTTATTTTCACTTTTTTTTAAGATGGCACGAAATCTCGAGCTGTTTGGACCTTTACTCTGCGTGATTCAGTCCACGATACTATCAACGTCACTGTCTGGGGCTCGGAAAGTTACATAAAACGACTGATATCAACATGTCACATTGAGACAGTGATCGAGGTGATCAATGCCAAGGTACTCCTGCGCAAAGTTGGCGACAGAAACGAGACTTTTTGCCCCAATGTAACGAGCTGCTACTCCCTAACGGTCAATGAAAGTTCAGCTGTCATTCAGGAGTACAGTGGTCCGGATAAAGATCAGTATCAGACGCTGATCAAGCTGCCGACGATAAATCTATCAAGCCTGGCTACTCTTCAGACCATCATGGAGAACATTGACTGCAAAACCAGTCAATTTTACAACGTTGTTGTCATCGTCACCTTTGTAAGTTTCTACTTAGAACTAGATTTCGTCGGAAAATCGAGATTAAAACCATGAAAAATCTTCTTAACAGGTCGGAGAATCTAGAAACATTGTCACCAGGGATGGACGTGCCTTGGTAACCCGCGATTTCGAAGTCACTGACGCCTCTTACGGGGATACAGTGGCATTCAAGCTGTGGGAGAACTCGTGGGTCAATAGATCTGGACTTTGGGTGCCAAAAAGCACTGTTCTTTTGCTGGCCGATGCACAAGTTGTCTTTAATGCGTTCAAAAAGAAGACAGAATTGAGCATCACAAGAAAAACGCTTATTACCGAAGATCCAAATATTCCGCAGACTGATGCGATACGTAAAACCATCAAAACCGACTCTGAGTACATGCCTCATGATCCCTTCGTTACTCCCAAACGTAATTTTTTTCAATCATTTAATTTACTTAACATTTTTATACCTAATAATTCATAAAATATTTTTCTAGCCGAGAACATCACTAATGTGATGACTATTCATGAAATTTCCGAGAGGTTGAACAAACAAGGTGTGAATAGCGGTGGCAGGGTTCAGTTTCTGGCAATTGTCTATGCTGAGGTGACAGATATAAATCTGGGCGGTGATTTACCAGTTATATATTTCCGATGGTATGTTATTAATATAATTAACACTATTTGTAGTGGTAAAATTACAATTTTTTTCTTTCGCAGTGCCTTGTGCAAACGTTTCGTTCAGAATGCTGAAGATTCCTGTATGAATTTGGAGTGTCCCTGTGGCAATGGCAGACGCACTCCGGAAAATGTTGCTAGTTTTTATATAAAATTAAATCTAAAGGACAAAACTGGCTATCTGATTGCCTGTCGTTTGACTGGTATCGTCGCTGAACGTGTTTTAGGCTGCACTACTACTGAATTCGAGGTAATTATTCGTATATATTTATTTATATGTTTTTTTTTTGTTATTAAAAAATATTTTAATTGAATTTTTTAGACTATGAGTAGTGAAGAGCGTCATGAAATTAAGCAAAAATTCCAGTCTGTGCAATTTGACGTGAAACTCCAAATTGTGGGGCCTTCATTAACTTTTCCTCGCGCCGTGTATAATATCTTGTCTATGACTCGGCTTGACCAATATTTCAAAGACGAGTAAAATTTCGTTTTTATTTTAAATCATATTTTTTCATGCTACAATTACTTTGAATTAATTATTTTGTTCTAATTATAAAATACATCAATACAAAATTAAAATTGATCACATTTTCTCAACATTTCAAAACTAAAATCTTCTTTACCGATCGTTGATTCGTGTTTACATCATAAACATACATCAAAAGTTGTGAAAAAGACTTGCGTGCAACAATATTAGATTTAACACCGTTTGAACAACAATTGTAATCTCTAACTACGTTAAAAATATTTTTTCCATTGTTCTGAATGAATTAGTAATGATGGAACCGTCGGAAATATTGAATTCCGAGCGTAATTCCGCAGAACAAACGGTAGTGGAGGTTATGCGCGAGGAATTGCGTCAAGAAACATCGAGCCAGAGGAAGAAACGTCGTTCTAACGATCTCAACAAACGCCGAACAATCTTAGAACGTCAATTAAATATAGAAGATCCATGGAATCGTGAGAAAGTAGTTGCTAAAGCAGAGGAACTGAAGAAAAAGCCTCTGCCCATCTCGGACTATCGTCAACTGCAAAATGCTCTCATACAGGTATTTCTTCATTTGAACATACATCTATAGTATAAAATACACTTAAATCACATTTAAATTTCAGCAAGAAGACAACATTGACGTATTTCTGTCAGTAGACCGTGTTATACCGGCATTAATGCGCGATCTTTTGAGCTCTAATTCACAAATTCTTTTCGCGGCCGCCCACTGTTGCTGTAATATTGCCCTGGGCAATCGTAAACGTTGCACAACTCTCGGGAAATATCTTGGACCTCGCATAGTTGACCAGTTAAACACGTCGAACAAGCCCCTGCAGGTAATATATCGAGTGAAAATATTGTTGCGCCAGACGTTCTGCGAATGCCAGCAAAAATTCGACGCTAATAAACGATAATTACAGGAGGTGTATGCATGGACCATTGGCAACTTATGCAGTGGCAGTAAAGAGGCTTTCAGTGTTCTCCACGCACAAGGCTGTCTTCGTCATTTACTTTCTCTCTTACGTGAGTGTGACACAACGATACTACCATCGATAATGTACTCACTAACGCATTATTTATACAGAGGATCCGAAGTGCTCAGGTAAATTAATTCACTAACAGAGATTAATTGACCTCAGACTGTAATCCGTGAAATTTTCACAATTTTAGCGAAAGCGAGGCCACAGAAATGACAAAAACTCTCATAGACCGCGAATGCTACAACTCTTCATGCGGTTTGTGGCTTCTAGCACTGTTGTCCTCAAATTCTGCCTGTACCCAAGCCCTCGTGACCGTGTTACCGGCAATTGTCAACTGTCTCGCCACGGAAATGAATGAAGATTCTCCGACCACGGGGTTTATAACCGCTGCAATTCGAGTTATTGCAAATGTAACTTCTGAGCACTCAGGACAGGCTGCCGATGGATTTTTAAATCATCCAGTGAAGAGTATACAAGAAATATTTGAAAAATTGCTGACCAATCCGCACATTCACATTCGCCGCGAATGCTTGTGGTTAATAGGTACTTAATTACCGTTTTAAATGTGTAAATTAATTCGAAAGTATTGTCACAATTTCACTTTGATTGCAGGTAATCTCTACAATCATGAACAGACACGAATAAGCAACGCGGCAGTGAATCTTATCACGAGTTTGTCGTGTATAGAGTATGCAATAACGTCGATTTCATGCTAAAATAAATTTCAATCGATAGAACAACACTGTACAGTCAACAATCTGCCCACTGGATCTGGGCTACCACCGTGGAAAGACAAATAAATTAATATTTCAACAGTATAAAATATTTTAAAACGAACGCTGAGTCTCGACAAATCTTCGTACGGGCTCACTAAAGGCCACAGTGCTCCGATCATCCGGCAAATCCTCGATGCAGCTTACACGGACGATATTGAAGTAGACTTTGCCCATAATATTCGCCGTTGGGCCACCAACACTCTTCAAACAGTAATAGAGTGCACTGTCACACTCGCAGTGAGACCTGAAAATAATGATTAAGGTAAAATTGTGATTTTACCTTTCACTTTACTTATAATTGAAAAACTCACTTGCTGTACAGGGAATAGTTGGTGAGATTGTATCGGCTGTGTTGCGCCCGAATTTTCACCGGACAGAGATCATGTGTTCTGCAGCATCTGCAACAATCCTTTATAAATACCGAAGACATCCAACTTTCTCCGGATTTCTAGCCTAGTTTTGATTGATCTCTTGCCTGTCCGTATCGGCATCAATGCCCAGATCATGATAATTACTGGCGACATCGCCGGTGCCACACCATTTGGTGCCTGAAAGAAAATTCCACGCAACAGCTCAAATGATGATGATGATGATGATGATGATGATGATGATGATCGACATCGCCGGTGCCACACCATTTGGTGCCTGAAAGAAAATTCCACGCAACAGCTCAAATGATGATGATGATGATGATGATGATGATGATGATGATGATGATGATGATGATGATGATGATGACGCGTGTGAAACACGTGCGATGCGTGACTTACCTGGCACAATACCCGCGAAAATGTTGATCGCGTGAGTTCCAAGGATGTTGGCACGCTCCAGAGCACCGCGATGTGAAACACGTGCGATGCGTGACTTACCTGGCACAATACCCGCGAAAATGTTGATCGCGTGAGTTCCAAGGATGTTGGCACGCTCCAGAGCACCGCGAGGTACATTTTTCTCGCGAGAATTCGCGCCGAGCATGGTATCGAGGACTTCGCAGCGGAACATGAGCGATGTCATCTGGGAAAATGTGATTTCCATGGGCCGCGATGCCATCGACAAGTTGCCCAAGACTTCTGTGGCCTCGCTCGGCTCACTGCAGCACGACAATCATGAGAAAATCATCAATTACCGGCAATTGTGTGCTCCAATCAGCGACACCTGATCGCGGTAAAGAGTGGAATAATTGTGGAGTACTCACTAGACCTCGATAACATCGCAATTCTGCATCTCATTCTTCTCATTGATGTCTACCACGGCCACAGTCTGCTCGTGGTAGTAAACTGCTCGATGATGACCGTAAGCATGCACTCGGACAACTGGCACCACTCCTGCCAGGCCTTTGTAGCTGCTGCGAGTGAGGAATGGCTGTTGCAAACTCAACGAGCATTTTAGAAGAAAGACAAATAACACTTTAGCACTGGAGCTCATGTCCCGCGCGACTGCCCGGTCTCCACTGGCGCTAGCAAGTGACTTCCTTCACGCGCCAAACTCCTACTCCATTCCTCAGTTCGCGCGACAGTCTCAGGGTCAGTCACCCTCGCACCAGGTAATAATAAAACACCTTGGACGTTTATTGATTGAATGGGTGAATTATTGAGTTTACTGAATCTACACCTGACTCATTTCCCTATCTTTTAGCGTCAAGTTGCTGTTGCGGACTAGGCTGACCTGCCTGCATATCGCAGTCCAGACGTGTGTTTTCTCTTGGTGGGGCGCATTGAAAGTAGGATAGTGCGCCGGTGGAAATAAGTAGAACGCCCGATTAGTGTCTTTATCTTCGAATAATGTGAAAATCTTCTTGGTAAAGTTTTTTTTTGCATTATTTGAAAAATTTACATATTTGAAAGTGTGCGAATTATGTGAAAATTTCGGGTTTTAATCCTTTGAGCGGACATCTATTCTTTTTTTCGACATTTCCTACACTCTGGATTAATTTGACACTGTTTATTTTTGCGAATTGCGTCGAAGTCTAGAACTGCTTAACCGATTGATTTGAAAAAATTCAGAGATATCCTTCAAATTTTGTTGAAATAGTACATAAATATTAACGATAAAAGTTTTTTTTTTAACGGAATTTTATCAAAGAATTGCAAGTTTTCAGATTTTTAACATTTAATACAGCGTATGGATCCAGATGAGCCATCAGTGTGTACTTGAAGGATTAATGCTTCTCGAATTGCGAAAAAATTTGGTGAAAAAAAAAAGAAAAAATCGTTTTATTGTAAATTTTTATGGCTTAAAGTGAATTATCGGTTAATTTAAACTGTATTTTATATTTTCCGACACTTCATTTTCATTTTTATTAAGGATTTAAGGTTTTTCAAAAAATCTTTCATTTTTTTTCAACTTCAGTCTGTTGGCAGTTCGCGCCAAAACAAAATGGCCGCAAATTTTCTCGTAATTCCATGAATTATCACGATTAAATAACTTAAAATATAGATAATATAAAATAAAATTTTAATCGATAAATTTTTTTTTGACTTTTTAATAATTTTTTCGAGCACTAAAATTCGGGAGAAATCAGGTTTCGACTGGCTTTCTGGCATCAGACGCGTTGTTCGTGCCGCGAATAATTCATCATTGGCATCTCATATTGTCGAGATTTATTCCATGCCTTGCTCGCGGTTTACATTTTAATAAAAAACCTGTAAAAAAAAAACGTCCAACTCTGTGTCGCTGAGTAATTTAGTCGCACTCGACTGAATTACGACGGTGGCTGCTGACTCGTGACAGTTGACTGGCCGCCATAAGTCAGGCTTTTTTCCGGACACCGAGAAGTGCTCAGCGTGATGCTGACTGGAGTGGCATTCAGCAGCTGCAGTCTCACCGGGCACTGACGATAGGCTGCAACAAACGTCCCGTGAACTCGTGACCTGCGGCGATTTTGACAGACTTACCGGCATGATGGGGCCCAGAGCAATGGCAACAGACAGGATTGCTTCGAGCTCGCGGACAGAACTCAACACTGTGCGGTTCGCCGCATCGGACACATCGCGGCAGATGCCGACAATTGGCGGCAACGTGCCAAAAGCCTTGGCAGCGGTAGCATTGCAGAACACCGTCGGATTGAGCATTCTCTGCGTGACCACCAACCCCAATAGCAGCCGGCTGATAGACTCCGGCAGTTGCACCTGTTCTCCACCAGCTCGCACGCTCGGGCATGGCGGTAAAACGCGCAGCACCGAAAAAATCCAGTCCCTGACGGATTAGAAGCTCATAATGACTGGAATCCAGCACCTAAAAGTCGAATGATCAGACGGAGACACGTTGGTGGTGACTAAAACCCTCATTTTTACCTCCACGCGCACGTATTGACGACAGCGCTCAATTGTGGCCGCTGGTATGCCTTGCTTAGCCAGAGCAGAACTCAAATCTTCCAGGGGAACTGCCCAGGGCACGTCGCGTAGAAAAACCGACTGTCTGTAGCTGGAATCACGAGCGGAAAATCGGGCCACCTGTTGCCCCGTCGCGGGTCATTAAGTTTCTACTGTAGTTTCGCGGCTTAGAACGAGGTCATACGACTTCCGTTCATGACTTTGTGTCTACCTGAATGGGGCCTTGAAATATCCGTGCAAGATTCCCACGCTGCACGACGTTGTCCGCGTCACTTTCCAGAGCGAACGTGGCTATTAGGCCGCAGGATGTTTCAGAGACGCTCCAACCGCTTTGAGGAGCTGTCGAGATGATTTCCTCTTCGAGAATAGACTTTGATAGAGTCTCTGGGGTAGTTTGATTATTTACTGTTCGTGATAGATAGAGCGAGCACGCTGCCTCCTCGTCGATGAGTTTTACGCTCTGGTCTGCCACCCCGTCGTCCATTCTCTGCTCCGTCGACGATTTGATTTGCTAGAAATAATTGTTTTTTTTTTAGTTGGAAAATACTTTGTAGCGTTTTTAGGGAGTTTGGTGACTGTTAGTTACCTTGTTTGAGTCCGATCTTGCTTACGGACTGCGAAGAAACGAGAAAATATGCTGTAGCGCTGATGGGACATTGCCCAACGCGCTGCCACCACTCGTTGCCCACTTCATTTTGTGATTTCTTTTTGTTTGATCGTGTTGTGCCTCACTTCTATGATCTTTTAGGCTTAGGGTTTTTTGCGGAGACTTGTTTTTCATTCGGTTTTCAGTGTTATTCCGGTCGTAAAGAATTGCCGATTACGATGTGCGGTTTTAATGTTTTATAGGTGTGAAAAAATGTTTTAATGTTTACGCAAGAGTTTCATGATTAATTTTTGTTTATAAAAAGTTATTTTGTAAAGTCAAATACAATGTTTTGCGTCACTATTGCTAAAAGGGTAATAATTTTTTTTGTAAAATCTCAATAATATTTTTTTATAAAATATTTAAAAGGTACTGAACGAGTTTTGGAACATTTAAATGGGATAAAACATTTTTTTTTCTATTTCGCAATTTTTCAAAGGGATATTTTATAATTTTTGTCATTTTTTGTTGATAACTAGGTAATTAAACGAAATAGCGAAAAATGTCGTGAGATTAAAATTATTGGTGATTAAATTTTCTACAAAAAAGGTAGGATATAATTTTTTAGTATATTTCTTAGTTTTTGAGATATCACAGAATGCTGATATCACAGAAACGAAGAGAGATATAAAAAAAAGTGTTTCTACATTTTTTGTAGAAAATTTCATTACTAATTATTTAACTCTAATAATATTTTCCGCTATCTAGCTTAGTTACTGAATTACCGGTAAAAAATTGAAAAAAAAAATCACAAAAATTGTAATATCCTAAACAATCTCTTTCGAAAATTTGATAAAAAAATTTTTTTCTCCGTTAAATATTACATAACTCATTTTTTAAAAATATTTTCAATTATTCATGCGTTAAAAAAGTATAAAATTATTAGCCCTTTTGGCATTAGTGATATAAATTGTAATTATTAGTAAAAAGCATTTGACATAAGCATCAGATAATCTCAATAATTTTGTTCAGACTTATTTGATTGTTTTTTTTTTTTTTTTAAATGAGTATTTCGTATTTAAAATACTTCCGTGTTATTATAAATAATCAAATAGTCGCATGGTTTTAGCTGAAACTGTTCTAACAATTTCCCTTTTTTCATAAAAAAAAATCGGCTCACTTCGCCACTTTGATTTCTCTTTTATCTTTTGAATTATCTTAAAAAGCATGAGTATATAAACGCGAAACGAATATAAAAGTTTAAATAAAGTATAGAAAAATATAATCGAGTGTATAGTACTGATTTAGTACAGATTAATGAACATTAAAGTTCAATAATCGATGAGCACTCTCTAATGGCCTCGCTTGACCGCAGTTTTTCCTCCGCGAATGAGTCCAGTACGTCGGGCAGCGATAAGACCGACTTTGCGACCAGCGCTTGCTCCACGTCGCACCGTCGAAGGCTTACCAATGTGCTGATGGTTCCCACCGCCGTGTGGATGATCAACAGGATTCATTGCAACACCGCGAACCTGAAAATATAATACGAAATTCGTGAATTCACACGCGAATTTCCATTTTATAGCTGTGAATTTGGGTATAATTACCTTCGGCCAGGAGTTGCGTTTGGCTTTGTACTTGTGATAAGCACGTCCGGCCTTGAGAATGGGCTTATCGATGCGGCCTCCACCGGCCACTATGCCCACCATTGCTCTGTTGTTCGATGGAATGAGCTTTTTAGCCCCCGACGGCAGCTTCACTCGGGTTTTATTGGTTTCAGTGTTGTGCGAAATGACGGTAGCGTAGTTTCCAGAGGCACGAGCCAGCTTGCCTCGATCGCCCGTCTTCTCCTCTAGGTTGCACATCACCGAACCCTCGGGCATTTCCCCCACGGGCATGACGTTACCAACTTGAAGTGAAGCTACGGCAAAAAATTATGTCAGAAAACTTAAAATTACTCAATAAATACGCGAAATAATGAAAAATATCATCTGAGGTAATTGATAGGAAATTTAATTTACTACAAAAAATGTAGAATTATTTTTTATCATACTTCACTTTGTTTTCGAAATATTTTGAAAAATATGAATTTTCACACAAGAGATCTATATTTAACATTTTTTATAAGAAATTTAATTCTCAATCATTCAACTTTTTTCTGTTATTTTTATTATTTATCGAGTTATCACGAAAAAAGAATTTTTTTTTTGCTTTACCTTTCTGTCCGCAGTACACGAATTGTCCAGTGTACATGCCCTCAGGGGCGATGAACAATTCCTTTCGAGTTTTGAACTTGTAAGCATCACGGAAGTGCACCACGGCCAGAGGTGCACCTCTACCCGGATCGTGGATAATATCCTGATAAAAAATAATAAAAATTATAGCTAAAAGAAGGAAATTAATTTGTAAAGTTGGCATTTAGGATTTTTCACGTCAGAGAGTGCTTAAAATTGAATTTTCACAGCTAGTCAAAGTATAAAAATCATCATTTTCTCGGGGAAAAATAGAATTTTATAGTGAAATTTTATCAATCAACATACCTTAACTACACCTTTAACAAAACCATTTCGTTCAGCAAAGTCCAGAGCGCGAAATTTTGGGGCACCCTTCCTGTGTTTAGAGTGAGATTTAAAGATAGATCCGGCACCTTTGCGTTGACCACGAATACGGCGACCCATAATTATTATCTTGTTATATTAAAAACCTATTTAGAATATAAAAAATACGATTATTATGGAAGGTAACAGGATTTTAGACATCAGGAGAAATTAATAACCTCAACATCAATCGCGTGGTAACTGGGGAAAAAAGGAAAATATACTTGAAAAAATAAAAAATAACAAGAAAATTAATTATTTCTAATAATTAAGAATGATATTCTAAAATTTCTAACTATGGATGTATTGTTATTTTGTGGATTTTATTCGATTTTCATTTGATGAAAGAAGAGACTAAAAATGGACGTACCTTCAGTGTGCAACGGCTACGGCGGAGAATGTGTAAATAAAGAGAAATTCGAAGAATCGGCGAACACAATAACACCGGAAGAGAGATGAGATATGTATTTGCCAACCCCCCACTGAGAAGGTACAAAAGGGAGGTGACGTAGTAAAGGTTGATAACGTAGAAATGCAGTGTGACTCATCTGTGTTTTTTTTTCTCATCTCCCTCCGTTGACGTGTCCTGATGGAATTCTATGCGAAGAAACAAATGGGGCCTCAGTCCCCAGTATTTTTATAGTAGCTTCAGTGAATAATTGAAAATTTAAGAGCATAGTGTATATGTGAGATAGAATTAATTAATTGTAAAATGGTGTTATGCGTTGATGGGATTTTTTTTGATTGTATAATTGCAGTGAGTTTCGAAGTGTTGCCAAAAAATATTCAGATTTATTTTGTAGATAATTAAATTCCTCATTTTTCATAGGGGTAAAAATTTTTTTTAGGACTTGTCGTGTTTGACTTAATCCATTTTTTATAAACATCTTAATTGTTTTTTCACTGTATCTCGATGAATTTTGTATTAAAATTAAAACCGCATATTATCAAACTTGTAGATTATTAAATTCCTTACAATTTCATTTATTTATAATATTTTGTACAACTTTATTAGTTAAAAAGTTATGGAATTTCATATATTTTTGTGTGTGAGACTGCAATATTATATCGGGAGAAAAATAGGGGCAATATTTTTAGTAAAAATTTAGATAACTTTTAAACCTTTGCTTCATTTTTCCGGTGAAAGAAGAAAGAGCTCATCATATGCAACTGGTTATACGTATCTTCTCTAATAAAAAATGCCAATAGTCAAGAATAGAAGCATATGCCTTTCTTTAAAATAAAAAAATTATCTGTCTAAAAAAGATTCATTTCATATAGTATTAATTTCTGATTGAAAAAATTTCGAATTCATTGTAAAAAAAAATTCCACGGCCATTTCTGTTTTCTTCAGAGATTTCTGCGATTTTTTGTTTTAGTTAAATAACCTCCCCGGATAATAGAATTCTTTGTTTTCCTACTTTATCGATCGCTATCACCCGCGCCAGCAGACAACTTTTTTATCGGCCTACTTAAAAAAAAAAATGGAAATATCCTAGACCATATTTGTATTGCAGATTGTAATATATACACACACACTCACGTTTGGCATCTGGGCCTTTTTATCCTGACAAAACGTCAATTTATGTGTCATCTTTGTTTGTATATGTTGAAGTAGCTCATGGTTATCCATGAATTTAGGCGTATTCAACAGAGTTAATCTGAAGGTAACGTACATCAAAAAAATAACCATCACAAAATATATATTGTTAAGACAACAATTGTATTCTCATAACCTCTAAAACTCAATCACTCGTTCATCCATTATTTTCCACAATTTCCCAAACTGATTTCTCATTAAATTAACCATTTGAAAAATGCCTATTTCAGGATTCTGGAGGAGGAATGTATTCAGAATGGGCGTCACTGAGTGCCTTGATTCAACGGGGCTCGGAGGAGAGTCGAAGTGTCCTGGAGAAATTTTCCCCAGGTGCTGGCCGAGAAGTTGCACTCTCGGTAGTCCGACAATTGGCCGCCAATCTCGGCATAGCTCAGGCTGCAGAGCCCAGTCCACTCAACACTGACAAAGAGGTGCAGTGGTGTATGGAAGTCATCTGTTTTGGCTTATCACTGCCACTGGCAGAGCATGACACTGTTCGAGATTGCGTCAATGTGTATTGCGAGTGGCTGTCAGCTCTCTATACATCACCGAAAATCTCTGTACCAAAACCAATTGTCGAAGATCCGAATTTTTACGCCAGAAAAATGATTAGCCACTTTCACAATCTATTTGTTCCGCGCAAGGGCGAAGGTGAGACTCGTATTTATATAAGAATATCTAACTATCGTAAACTCTTTATAGATTCATATTGATGCGCACTGACTCACGTTTTTTTAAAAGGCCCTTTTAACACTATTCTATTCTTTTTCCTTCCATAGTCTGGCCTTTTTTGTATCAGGACTTAGGTAATTAAATCATTTCTATTGCCAAAATTACTCTGCTTTTCTGCCTTAATTTGTGTTTGCTTGCATTTCACATAAATCGCCCATATTTTCATTACATTTATAAATCAATCTGCGTTTTTTTTTTTGCAGGTGCTGACACGATTAATCGACAGGCCGTGCTTTGTCATCGAGTTTTGCGAACTCTTCAGCAGGTAGCACGATGTCCAGCCACTCTAAACGGCGAGACATGGGAAAGTTTGCTATTATTTCTCATCGGAATCAACGATGCACTGCTAGCACCGCCTGCCGTGCGCGAGGATGCAGGAGAACAGCTTTGTGAACGTGTTTTGGGTGTTTTACTCGAGGTAAATCCATCAAAATCTTGTTTTATCCTATGCACACGATTTAATTTCTCATTTTGGACGGGTATTTTAGGTCTGGCTCGTGGCCTGTGAGCGTAACTTTCCATCGCCGCCACTCTGGCGAACGCTCCGAGAGTCCTGCCTACGCTGGCGACATCGTCTCGCCCTCATCGAACAGTGGAATCGAGTTTGTCTGGCGCTCACGGCAAAATTGTTGAGTATCATGTATGGACCGATGTTTCCCGAGTTGAAAATCAGCGACGAAGATGCACAAGTTGTGCCACCGACAATGCCAGACGAGGCAGTTGCTCAGGCTTGGTATCGATTGCTGCGAACAATCGGCGATCCAGTGGATTTGTGTAGACCGGCCGTGGTTTCGCAAACTCAGGCGTTTTTACAGTATGCCATTGCCAGTCCGAATGTTGTTGATCCCTGTCAGCATCCGTGTCTTCAGTCGCTCCCGCAGATTTTTCTCAAAGCTATCAAAGGCATTGCCGGTCAAGTGGATGCATTTTTAGGTTTGTCATGTGAAATTTAGAGTATTTCACGCAATTATTCATCTTATACACTTGAATTTTATGAATTTGCACAAGATCTCGAGGTGAAATCGTGATGGCTAGGTGGTGGTTGCATGAAAATGCTGATGTTCTAGGCGTCTCACAGGCCTGCTGCTGGGAAGAATGCTGTGCAGCCAGTATTTCTGGATTGGGGGGCATTGGGGCTGACAAAATTAACAGCAAGGATCCGCCTCAATCGTCCCCAACTCCTCCAACGCAACGACGACTCGCCAAAAGCTTCAGTGTCACACCTTCTGCTGTCACCAAGGGTACTATAGCACCTCTTTCTCTCTATCTCGTTTTTTTGCTTTTAAAAGCACTCTCTCTGCATATACTATTCTTGAAGGTCCTTTACAGTTTTGAGGAATTCTTGTAATATGAGTTTTTGTGCGATGTAGGAATACCCAAGGCCTCGTTGATTGGTCTGACGAGCAGCAGACTCTCAAATGCGCCGCCAATTGTCGCAAACTCGGGACCCTCGTCCACTTCAAGCACTACATGTAATTAAATAGATATTTTTTAATATTCAGCAAAACGAGATACTGCCCATTTGCTTTTTAATTCTGTCGGAAAGTTGATACGAATTAAAAAAAAAAAAATAACGGGTTACTCATTTCAATCGTGTCACCAATGGCAGAATGGACCTATAGTTTTTTTTTCTTAATATTTTATGAAAATTTTGGAAGAAAAGACTTTGAAAATATCGTTTTAAACAAAACGCGTTTAAAGTTGGACAGTTGTTACTAAAATATTCTTCTAGAAAAAAATTGATTTTTTGAAAATTCCAATTGAATGTAGCCTTTTGAGTTGAATTAATTTTAATAATAATAGGTTTCGTAGTGTTTAATGGAGAAAAAAATTTCTTATCTCATCCAAACATCTGAAAACTTTTTTTAGATACGTTAAAACATATTCAATATTGAATGATTTAGCGGTTGCGTCGCTTGGCCAGGATATTCGACCGCCCTTAGCACCAGGACGACCCAAGTGCAACAGTATTTTGCATCTGTTTGGCGAGTGGCTGTTTGAGGCTGCATTCATCGGCACCAATGGATGGTCACAAAATTTACCACGTGAGTAAAATAATTTTATCCCCGTTAAATACACAATAGCCGAGGTACAGAGATGAATAAAACGTTTTTTCAGAGCCCGTAGGAGCGTCGAAACGCCCGTCCTCAGTGCTAGTCGACGGTCCGAGCTCCCTGCAGGAGACAGTCACCGAGATTCCAACGTCTCTGAGCATCGACCGCTACGAGTCAGGCAGGGCCGAAGCCATGGGCGCACTTTGTCGCATTTTCTGCGCGAAAAAAACGGGCGAGGAGATCTTACCCGTGTACCTGGCCCGATTCTATCAGGCCATGCATCGCGGCCTAAAGGTCGAAGAGTCGCGAGAGTGCGGCGAGACACTCGCGTCGATTCTCTCCAACTCTGCCGACCTATTTCGCTTGGATTTAGACGGAGTTGAGGTCCTCGCGCCGGCAGTTTTGTCCGCCTTGGACGTCGTTTTACCCGACAAGGACTTGAAACTCAAGTCTAATTCTGTTTCGAAGATTGAGCTGCGACGGGCGTCCATTCAGTTGCTCATATCTATGCTCGTTTTGCCACTACATTTCCAGGTAACTGCTCGTTGGTTTTTGTTTATTTGCGCCGATGTTTAACGACTGTTTTGTTGCAGAATCTGCCGATAAAAGAGCTCATTCTTTCGCCGAATACAGTTTTGAATTCTGACAGACCTCAGTTGACGTTTGGCCAGCTCAAACCCCGGCTTATGAATTTATTGATCAACGCCCTCCAGGTGGAAACTGATCCACTCAATACACACATGCTACTCGGTGAGTTTAAAATGTTGATTCATTTTTTTTCCATAAGTTTTGAGGGTATTTAATGGTTTTTTTGTACAGGTGGACTGTTGCTGAGTGTTCAGGATTCGGCGACGGTTGAGGAAGTTGAGCAATTAGCGGCCTCTGATGCATTGGCTAATGATATATCCACGAATTTATTATCTTCGGGTATATACACTGTTATATTTCAATTTTTTTTCGATTTTAGAATTTTTTTTTCTTACAATTTTACTGAAAAAACGTTTCCAAGTGCGGATAATCGAAAAGATAGTCAATTTTTTCCATTTTTTTGTTGATTTTTAAAGTTTACCTTGCACATTTTCAATATTATTGAGTATTATTGCTTGATTGTTTGACACATTCAATGATTTTACGAGCTAAAAATTCAGCTTGACATCAACTTGCTTTGACAATGCCTCTATTTATGCTTTTTTTTATTATTTAATTGATATAAATTTATATCTGATTGTATTGTTATTTTGCTGTGCATTCGCCATCATCACGCTGCTTCATAGTCAGCAGCGATTCAACCAGTCAAATAAGTATTTCCAGTGATTTGAGATCCCTTGGCGAAGCGTCGGATGTTGGAACTGTTCAAGAAGAAAGCTCGTCTTTTGGTAAATTTATTTATTTATATTATCTAATTGCCCCACTACGCTATCAACTTATTAATTAATTATATAATTTAATTATTATTCAAAAGTTTAATTTTTTTCAATTGTTACAGATTCAGCACACGCTCTTTTTCTTAGAGCAACTTATTTAGTGTGCCATCGATTAATTTCATCGTGGAAAACGGATTTGAATATTTCTCTTGCAGCT
This sequence comes from Macrocentrus cingulum, assembly GCA_002156465.1. Classification (NCBI taxonomy): domain Eukaryota; kingdom Metazoa; phylum Arthropoda; class Insecta; order Hymenoptera; family Braconidae; genus Macrocentrus; species Macrocentrus cingulum. The sequence continues at coordinate 73,964 of MVJL01001353.1, read as the reverse complement.
CTTGAACTTTTATCAGGATTGGCACGAACCAAAATACGTGAAACAGGTTTGTATTTTTTGAAACATGATTTTCCGCAAAAAAAACGAAAATTTTTTGATAATTTCATATTGATAATTAACACATGCAGCAAGAAGACTAACAGGTTTTGTATCAAAAATAATTCTATCAAATTCGGTAGTTATTTTAATAATTTATTAATTTTTCAGATGCTTTGGAGTGTAAAAGAGCTGTGAAATGGTTGTGTGACTACATAACTTATCAATGTTGGCGCCCACCGCCGGCACACTCGAAAGATCTGCATTCGTCAATTGTCGCCGCGTTTGCATGTCTCACAACTTGGCTAACAGCTCATCCACAGCTGCTTCACGATAAAGACTGTCTCACAACAGTATTCGAAGTTGTCGAGCTCGGAATATCGGGCTCGAAGAGTGTCGGAAAACCGGGCGAACCGTTAAAAATGAAGCACGACAAGGAATTGAAACCGGCATCGATGAGAGTGCGAGATGCGGCCGATGCACTGCTCACAATCATCCTCGAGCAGGTCGGCTACTTTCCCAGTGCCTGCGGAGCTCAATCGCTGTCCTCCTTGCTCGACGAGTTCACACTTTTGCGCCACTGCAACGGCAATAACAACGAGCGAATCGGTCGTCAAGCGGCGATCGAGCGATTCCGCTACTTTGTCGCAGAAAATGCAACGATGCTCGCACTTTTGGAGGATCCAATGGGCAGCGAGAAGGACCATCAGCCTACAGTGACTGTTTTAATTCGCGGTCCCTTTGGCAGGCATGCCTGGACCATGCAGTTGCGCCATTTGCCGCGTCACAAGTCCGGAGTACGAAGTATCAATGCAAATCCAGGCAGACCACTGCCTCTGGCCGATCCAGCGCCGCGGACCGACTACAAATTGCGATTTTTCCCCGACAATGTCGATAGAATACCTCACTGCAAGGTCGACGAGTCGATTCCCAGTCTGGAGGCCGTCATGAACGACAACGATGAGGTTAAGGACGAGCATCGCGTGCTCTCGCAGCTGCTTGACAGCCAAATCGGCCTGGAAAACTGCCTGGATCAGGATTTGCAGTCGAAACAAGATGAATACTATGAGGAATGTATTCCACCAGAGAATTGTCATGATTTTCAGACAGCCAGACTGTTTTTAAGTCACTTTGGCTTTCTCAATCTCGAGGGATTGAGCAAAGACGACGGTGGAACCTATGGAATAACTGCATTAGATCCTAGTTCTCCCGGTTTCTGCACAGATCTCGACAATCTCGATCATATTAGCTCAAGAACATGCGACACAGTTCATATTTTTTATGTTAAATCCGGCCAGAAAACTCCCACGGAGATTTTGTCAAATGTTCAGCACCAGTCTGGCGTGTCTGCGCACTTTTTGGAATTTCTCAGCTCTCTGGGATGGCCCGTGAGTGTGGCCACGCATGCAGGCTGGACCGGGCACATTTCTACGTCTTGGCGTGTCACCGCGCAGTCGGCAAGTCCACGGAATTTTCACTCGAATCACGGGGGTGCTCTGTACAGCGGTGATACGCACATTTTGTACTGGGCAGATGTGAGCTCGGAGGTTGCATTTATTATCCCGACAGGATCGTCTTTTTCCTCGTCCATGCCAGACTCTCTTGACGAGGTTAGTTACAACAGTGACACGAGCAGCGGACAGACGTGGTACGATCGAAGTGTCAGCGAAAATGCCGGCGTACGGATGAATAATTCGCAAAATCACGGAGGGAGGACTATGTCACTTGATTTGGAGAAACAACCGGCGAGTTTGACGGGCTCTGGCCCTTCAAGTGTGTCCAGCAATCAAGAACCTACGCGACCGAGAAGGTCGGCAAAACATTCTGTACCCTGGCAAACCGATACTCGAATTATGATCGTGTGGCTCGAGAGCTTGGAGGATCATGCACACTTTCCTTTAGGTAAAGTAAATGTTTTTTTTCCCCTCTCGAAAAAATGCATGAACATTTTATGCATTCATTTTTCTTTTCCATTCCTAGCTGAATTACTTCCATTTACAAACACGGGTTTGGAGTCCATGAGGACCCTGCAACCCTCCGATGTCCAATTAATCTTCCTCCAAGCCTTGGGAAATGGACTTTTGAGAGTTCGACTGCAAGGTCCGGTATCTCGAATGAATTTGGCGACTCCCCTGGTCGACGGAATGGTCGTTTCTCGTCGTGTTTTGGGCACTCTAGTCCGACAAACTGCTTTGAATATGGGTCGCCGACGCAGACTTGATAACGATAGGTATTATTTATTAAATTTTAAAGTAAAAATCAAGTAATAATGTATAATTTTGTTGCAGTTATCATCCGCCTCATGTGCGCAGGCGATTAAAAATTCAGGAAATGGTGCAAAAGTATAAAAAAGATTTGACACAACCGGAATTACTGACACTTTTGTTTGGTAAATCAGCGTAAAAAATTCATCAAACAATTGTTTAATTAGAAAATATTACAGTTGAAAGCTTTAAATAATTTAAATTATATACAAAATGACCTGATGGAACACACTCGTTGCATCGTGATAGTATGGTGACATTGTGTTTATTTATATATTCGATTTTTCATTCTCAAAGAAATGGTAATAGATTAATCTTATCGGGAATTTGTATAGATAGTGAGTGGCGTGAGTATTTCTTATCACTCTGATCTTCAAGTGTAAATATAAAAAAATATCTTTAACAAGGACAATAGATAATTAATGATATATTGCGAGTAATTGTGCAATTGCAGTTTATTGTCAATCTTTCTAAGGGAATTGAGAATTTTATTGACATTATGTACTAAAGATATATTTAAATTAATTAAAAATTTTTAAAATTAACGAATTTGTGCAATAGATAGTAATATGAGTGATGTTGACGTTTAATGGTGGGAGAATAGAGTGAAGTTTTTCTGTGTGACGGCCAAATCAATTTTAGTTGCAATTTGAATTTCAATGCTGCTACATTTAGTTGGTATTTTTTTTTTTATGTTGAGCGTGAGATTCTACAAATAACCGACAATTGATAGGGTCATTTAGTTGATCACATATATTCAGTTCAATCAATTGAGATCGCCAGCAAACAGACCTAAACACATCAGTGACGCTTTGAATCTCATCACTGTCATGCCCATATATCAATGTAGGCCAGATGTGATTCCGCGTCGAGCTCTCTCAGCTTGACAATTAAATACTGCACAATCATTCTCTAGGATTGTTATATAGCCATTACGTAAGTAATTATTTATGACGCTACTTTTTCCCTCAAGTAAAATCTTTAAATTATAGACTCATGCTTCGTGATAATTTGTTTTGAAATAAACTTTAAGTCTGTGATTATTTCAGGGATAACTTTTCATTCCATGAAATTTTTTTAAAATTTGTTTTTCTGTTTTTTTTTTTTTTTTCTCATACTTAGCTCGGTAAATAAGCGAAATAATAAAAAAATTTATAAGAGTTAAATGATTGAGAATTAAATTTTCTATAAAAAGTGTCAAATAAATTGTTTTTTTTTTGTATCTCTCTGAGTTTTTGAAAAATTTACGTTTTTTGTTGTTTATTTTTGTTGGAGTTTGTGTTTTTCAAAATATCTATAAAATGGAGGAAAATACAATAAAAATTTATTTTATATTTTTGTAGGGAATTAAATTTTCTATCATTTGAGTCTTATAATATTTTTTTTTGTTATCTTGCTTTTTTACTGAATTATCAAAGATTAACGAAAAAAAAAGATGTACGCCATTTTGTAACAGTTTAGTGACGCCATATTGCAAATTTTTCACGATAGGAAATTTTTATACATAATTCTAATATAATTTATAAATAATCTTTTGAATCATTAGATAACTGTAGTTTCTGGGGCTAAAATTTGTGTTGAAAAAAACGCCGGTGTTGCCGCGGAAATTTCACGGACGTAACTTTAGTTGAAATGTTAAGCGCACGGCACACACGCTTGGAAAGTTGCAGATATATATGCTTCACACACACACTACCCCACCCGACACAGAGCTGTACAATTTTTCTCATTAATCGTGTTGTTTGTGTGTGTTAGGGGGCTCCTGCTGCAATAAGCTGCAACATTGTCGGTGTCGACGACTCGAAGTTCAACACTTTTTGCGACAGGTTCATCCGTCGCCTCTGCATTTTCATACAAAAAAAAGTGTTTCGCATGGAAGGTGTTTTTCCAACAGCCTGTAAATTCCACAAAGCACTCGGCATAACAAGTGTTACAATGTGCCAACATTGGTATCAAATCAATTAAAAAGACGGGCAGAATAAGAGAACTCGTGAGCTATTCTTTCAACATCCATGTACAGAAGGATCAGTGAAAGTGCATTGACAAGTGAGTGAAATTCCAAAGCAAGGTTTAATTATAGAAAAGAAAAAAAAATGGAGAATCACAGCATGGACCAATTTTGTGGCTCCCAATTTTGGGTAAGTTAATGTACTTTTTTTGTTCGATTTTCAAAAATCCAGGGTTTTTTTCCCGCAAATTTTCACGAATTTTTTTTTTTCATGATTTTACAGAATTCTACTCTAACTTGGGACACTGATAATCCAGATTTAACACAATGTTTTCAAAACACCGTAATGATATGGACACCATGTGTGTTTCTGTGGACATTTTCTTTTCTAGAGGCTTACTATGTGATTCACAGTAAAAAAAGAAATGTTCCATACACGTGGCTATTTTTCCTGAAAGTTCTACTTACCGCCACACTAATTGTCCTTAGTATTGTCGACTTGGCAATGGCTATTTACGACAGTCCCACAGGATCAGTTTACAAAGTGGACTATTACACACCCTTTGTCAAGATTATCACGTTTGTAAGTGCTAATATATCAAATTCAATTATTTATTTATTTATCAATTTGTTTCGTCTTTCAGAGTTTAGTCATCATCTTGTTGTACTACAATCGCCAATTTGGCATGCGAACTTCCGGCTTGTTGTTTTTATTCTGGTTTTTCTTGGCAGTTTGTGGAATTGTACAATTTCGAAGCTTAATCGTCAATCAAGAAGATGAAGTACGTAAAAAAATGCTTTTTTTTCGTACTTAAAAGCAAAAGAGCGTATTACCAGAAAATTGACATTATTTTACATTTCTACTAATATCTTGATAACGATACGAATTACACAAATTTTGTTAGAGACCTTTTTTGTAGCTAATAAAATTCTCTACAAAAAAGGTTTCTTGATAAAAATTTATATTTTCATTAGTTTTGGAGATATATTAATATAAAAAACAAGATTTTTTTATATACGCACTTTTGGCTTTAGATACGCAATTTGGTTTGTGTAGATTTTTAATTAAATGAATTATCTGCAGGATATAACCTCGCGATCTTTTATATCATATATGATATACTATCCACTGGTATTGACAAACTTTCTACTCAACTTTTTTGTGGATGCCGAGCCGAAATATTCCGAGTATCCAAAAGTTGAAAATCCATGTCCAGAGCAGAGTGCATCGTTCTTATCTAAAGTCACCTTTGCCTGGTTTGATTCACTGGCTTGGAAGGGTTTTAAGAAGCCTTTGGAAGCCTCTGATCTGTGGTCTATGAATCCCGAGGATACAGCCACCGTAATTGTGCCGAAATTTGATAAATATTGGGACAAAAGCAAGAAAGAATATGAAAAGTAAGCAAATCAACTTATAAAACGATAGTTTTAATTTATCATTATCACTATTAAATTTTACTGTTTTTTGCTATAATAACTCTGTTTATAATTGCTAACAAGGCTCTTATGTAATTACTGTAGGTAAGACAGTACTTGTAAAAAAATTTTACATTTTTAATCACATTTTATTAATATATTTTGAAATAATTTTATTTTCAGTGCTCAAAGTGCAAAAGCATCATTTCGAAAATCATCTGGACAAGTTGATTTCAATAATCCACGTAAGAAAAAAGTTGCATCAATAATGATACCACTGTGTCGGGCATTTGGAGCAACTTTTATTTTTGGATCACTGCTCAAACTCAGTCAAGATATTATGGTTTTTGTTAGTCCTCAAATTTTACGGTAAGATTTTTATTTTCTTCAAAAACATCAAACAAAACTGGCTCTAATGATAAAAGAAAAAAATTTTCCTAGTGATCAAAATTTTTTAATTTTATAAAAGTTGTTTTACCCTAAAAAAAAATTTTTCTTTATATTTTTGACTTCAAAAAATTCAAAAAATTCTTTAAAACACAATACAATGAATAAAATTAATTTTTCGGATTAAAAAACTTAATTTAATGATTTAAATTAACAGATTTCTTCAATTAATCAATCAAAAAAATTTTTTTTTTTTTTTCTTTTTGGTTTATTATTAATATTTCCAATTGTTCATTTTTTTGTTGGATTTTTGTATTGGAATGAAGTTTTTTTATATTATTATTAGTTGGATTATTTAGCAAAAATACATTTTGTGTGTTTTTTTTTTATTACAGCCTGCTGATTGGATTTGTCGGCGGATCTGAGCCTTTGTGGAAGGGTTACCTCTACGCCTCGCTGCTCTTACTGACAGCCATAGTCCAAACTCTCGTGTTGTCGCAGTATTTCAATCGAATGTACATCGTGGGAATGCGAATACGTACGGCCTTGGTCGCGGCAATCTATCGAAAAGCCTTGAGAATGTCGAATGCAGCGCGAAAAGAATCAACCGTCGGTGAAATAGTAAATCTAATGTCAGTTGATGCTCAAAGATTTATCGAACTAACAGCGTACATCAATATGATTTGGTCAGCCCCACTTCAAATTGGCTTGGCACTCTACTTCCTGTGGGCCGAACTGCAGTACGCCGTGTTTGCCGGTCTGGCTGTGATGATTATTTTAATCCCGGTAAATGCTGTAATTGCAAACAAAGTCAAAACTCTACAAATTCGACAGATGAAGAGTAAGGATGAACGTGTTAAACTTATGAATGAGGTACTTAATGGCATTAAAGTACTTAAACTATATGCCTGGGAGCCGTCATTTGAGCAGCAAATATTAAAAATACGAAATAAGGAGATTAAAGTGCTGAAGGAAACGGCATATCTCAATGCTGGAACAAGTTTTATATGGTCATGTGCACCATTTTTAGTGTCTCTAGTGTCATTTGCAACTTATGTCTATATGGATGAGAAAAATATCCTAGACAGTAAAAAGGCATTTGTATCACTGAGTTTATTCAATATTCTGCGCTTTCCTCTGTCAATGTTGCCGATGATGATCAGCAATGTGGTACAAACGGCCGTGTCCGTCAAGCGGATCAACGTATTCATGAATTTGGAGGAACTCGACCCTAATAATGTTCAACATGATGCGTCAGATGTGCATCCGTTGATTATTGAGAATGGAAATTTCTTGTGGGACGCAGAAACGGGCGATAAACCGACCCTAAGAAATATTAATGTTCAAGTGCAGCAGGGACAGTTGGTGGCAATTGTCGGAACAGTGGGATCTGGCAAGAGTTCGCTGGTTTCCGCCTTCCTCGGCGAGATGGATCGAATCAGTGGACGTGTTAATACCAAGGGATCAATTGCCTACGTGTCGCAACAGGCCTGGATCCAAAATGCCACGTTGCAGGACAATATTCTGTTCGGAAAGGCTCTGGACAAGGCTCTTTACGCTCGTGTGATTGATGCCTGTGCTCTTGGACTGGATATCAAGATGCTGCCGGCCGGAGATCAGACGGAAATTGGTGAAAAGGGAATTAATTTATCAGGCGGACAGAAACAGCGAGTGGCTCTAGCGCGTGCAGTGTACAGTGATAATGATATTTACTTTCTTGACGATCCTCTTAGTGCTGTGGACTCGCATGTTGGCAAGCATATATTTGAAAATGTCATTGGACCGACTGGATTGTTAAAAAAAAAGACTCGTGTTTTAGTGACGCACGGAGTTACTTATTTGCCAGAGGTGGACAATATTGTTGTACTTAAGGATGGCGAGATTACGGAAATTGGAACGTACAAACAGCTTATGGAGAAACGAGGAGCTTTTGCCGACTTTCTTATTCAACATCTTCAAGAAGGTACTTATTATGTTAGTTTTATTATTAATTAAATCGCTTTGCTAAAGCCAAAAAGGTGGATTAGGTGTTTTTTTTTACGAAATAATGAATTTTTAGACTTTTTAAAATAAGTATTGAAATTGCGTTAGTAATGTCGAATAGATGATTGAAAAATAGTAATGTAAGAAAATGTTTATAATTCACTGTGTGCCTTGAAACGTCTGCATTCTTTGAAAGCGCGGTAAAAATTGACTGACGTGGCTGAAACGTCGAAAGTATTTTTCACTGATATCAGTAGACGTCAGAGATATTAACAAGCAATTGAAAATTATCGATAGCCCTAGGCTTTTCGGAATTTTTCACGAAAACTGACAGTTCTTTTTAGATTTTCTAGGAGTGCGGTTAGCACAAATTTTTGCATATTTCCATTTTATTAATCTATATATACATAAAAAAGTTGCAAATCTTTGTTCGGGGTTGAGGTCTCAGCCATGAATAATAATTACATAAAATCTGCACCATTCAACGCAGAATTTCATGTAGTTTCGTTTAGGGTTTTTTTTTTTTTTGGAAAATTTAATACTTTATACCCACAAAACTGATGATTAAAATAATCGTAACTATTTCATAACGATTCTAATTTTCGCGCCTTTTCAATGACAAGTCATTTTTTTACGTGATTGTTTTCTTTTTTTGCTCACCCTCCAAACCCTAAATTCATGGGAAATTAGTCATGTAACATAGTGTTGAATCTAAATTTTTTCGATATTCTTTTTTTTTTTTTTTTAATTTTTGAGATATTTTGAAAAGTAAAAATTTTTGAAAATTAATTATATACATCTTGAAAACTAAAAAAGATATGAATTTCCCAAAAATTTAATGCTGAATTTTTTAATTCTCATAAGATTTTTCATTATCTCCCTTATTTTACTGAGTTATCGTTAAAAATCTAAAATAATGAAAAATGCCAAATATCCAAACGATGTTTTCAAAACAAAAAAAAAATTTTTTGTTATTTTTTAATTACAACTTTTTGGCTTTTAGCAACGCGAAATTTTCTATTTTCCAATTCCGGGATATTAAAATGTCTTTTTCTATTTTATGGGACCAAGTTGGACACTGTAAGTTGTTGAAATTTCTTTCCTCGACATGAAATACATGTAGTCATATATTATTAATGTTTTTTTTCATGACTTAAATTATATAAGTTACTCATAACAGTATAATAGGATTTTTATAATTTTATTTGTTACTATTTGTTACTTAACAGTGGTACACGAAGACGATGCCGAGACAGATTTGAGTGAAATCAAGCAACAATTGGAGTCGACAATTGGCTCGGAGGAACTGCAGCAAAAATTAACGAAAGCTCGATCGCGAACATCGATAACTCGCAGTGAATCTGGCTCTGTGACCGATATGCGGTCTCAAAATGGATCGCTCCATAGGCAGCAATCATCCGACAGTCAAAAATCGATGAATCTCTTGCGTAGTACGAGTATCAAGGAGAGTAAAGGACCTATTACGGCTGGGGAAAAAATTATTGAGGCCGAAAAAGCTGAAACGGGGAGTGTAAGTTTCATTTTAATACGAAAAAATTGGATTTTATTCTCCTGCATTTGAAAAAAGTCCTATAAATTAATTAGATATCTTGAAATATTGTTAAATCTCAATTTCAAATTGGCAGCCATAAATATTGTCGACTAAATTACGTAATTTTCTGAAATAAAAATCGGGGAGAATAAAATAAATTTTTAAATCGACTTAAAATTTGCAATTTTTCAAAAGGAATTTATGGCGAGAAATTCTTTTTTTGACGTTTAAAAAACCTTATATATTCAGTTACAAAGCTGGAAAACCACGTTTTTTTATAAATTTTTCCTGAAAATCTATTTCATTTTATAAAAGCAAAGAGTATTGGTGTTTATAGTGTCAATGTCTGAGTTTACAATGGCACCAATAATTTATAAAAATATTGATCTAGTGTGCTCCTGAGCGCACTCGAAAAAGGTGTTTGGCATTGACCATGATATTTTAATATCACCGCGGGTAAAATTAGTTTACGGATTAAGCAGGTCGATTATTTGCATTCGGCGTGAAAAAATACATCTAAATTTGTCGGTCCTCATAGTCTACAGCCTCGACAACGGATTAAGCAGGCTTAAAAACCCAGAATTTTAGTGATTTTTTAATATCACCGCGGGAAAAAGAAATGTATTTGTAATTAATTAATGATGTGAATTTGTGTGTTTCTAGGTGAAGCTACGTGTCTATGCTCACTACTTAAAATCAATTGGCTGGTTCTTATCAATATCTACAATCATAATGAACGCAATTTTCCAATCGTTCAGCATTGGTTCAAACGTTTGGATCAGTGAGTGGGCTGATGACAACGGAACAGTGGTGAATGGTGTCGCAGACACAATGAAAAGAGATCTCTATGTTGGAGTTTACGCGGCTCTAGGTGTTGGCCAAGGTATGTAGATAGATTTTATACACTTGAGAGCTTTATGATTTAGTAAAACAGCCTTTTCTTATTTTATTTCATTTCTACTCGATGCGATATGGTCTCTTGTACACGATAGTTCAGGCAAATACCGCGAAAAATTTAGTTGAAAATTATACTTTAGCTCGAAGCACGAGGTTCGGAATTTTTCTTATTAATTAACGATATTTTCTGTCTAGTTCTTTGAGAGAATAACCAAGCTAGAGCAGCGAGTGTAATTTGCTGTTTATTTTTTATTACACTACTAAAACGCTCGTCAACCAGTCGAAATATGATATGGCACTGTGCTATATGTCGAATGACTCTACTAACACATGTATTTGGTTTTTGGTACTATAAATTTATATTTTAAGTAGGTGAAAATTTTCCTGGCGCCAATTTCTAACAGATTTAATTTCAAAAAATTATTTGATGAAAATTATTAGATCTCATTTTTCTGTAGTGCTATTCGCATGTTTTTTTTTTTTTTCTTCAAGATTTTATAGAATCTGAGTATTTTGAACTTTGAGGTAGTTGAAACAAAAATTGTAATATAAATTTGCATGTTTTCTAATTTTTTAATTTTTTCGATTTAATAAATTAAGACTTTGATAGCTGAATTATATTTAGAAAATATTTAAAAAGTAAAAAATCTTTGCATCATATCGCGTTCTTAAAATCAAAAAAGAGTACATTTTTTTTTTCGTTTGTTTTGGTTTTTGACAAAAATTAAAAGGGCGTATTTGAAAAAAATCAGAAAAACTAAAAACTGATTAATATATAGGTTTTTAAAATGAGTTTCATTTGGTTATAGGATGAAAAAAAATTTTTTTTTTCGTTCAATTGTTGAAAGAGTATCTCTTGAAAATTCGGTATTTTTCGGTTTTTTTTTTTTTGTTTTTTTGAACGATAGCTCGGTCGATAATAGAAATAATCGAAAATTTCATTAGAACTAAAAGATTGGACATTAAAATTTCTATAAAAAATGTAGGACAAAATTTTTTTATGTCTTTTTTGAAAATTTTTATTTTTCTCGAATATCTCGAAAACAAGGTGAAAAATTGAAAAACACTACTTTACAATTTATGTAGGGAATTTAATCCTGAATCTTGTAACTTTTATCACTTTTTTTCGTTATCTCGCTTGGTTATCGAATTATCAGTTAGAAATCAAAAAAAGTCAAAATTTTGAAATTCACCCAAGGGAGTAATCATTACTTAAGTAAAATATTAAAAAGAAAAAAATTTTACTTTTCTTCATAAAACATCCGAAAATCAAAATTTTAAATCGATTTTTAAAAAAGAAGCATTTTTGGCTGACGTAACACAGGTTATTCTACTTAAAATTCATAGAAATAACCATTACGATATTTAAACGCTTTTTTGACATCAATTTTTAACTTAATATTTTTTGCATATTTGTTCGGCAACTGACTTTCAGATTTTACGACAGCACATAGGTATGTCAGAGAAGTACATAATGTAAAATTTTGATTTTTGTCTACGACTATAGTTGTCAAGCCGTGGGAGAACCTTAAATTTTATTTATTTATTTATTTATTTTTCACATCTTAACAATTTTTCGTAATATAATTAAAGATAATATTCACTAAAATATAATAAATTAATTATTTCAAATACAATATGTCGTCTTCACTGGCCGCCATCTAGTTTTATCGCGAACTAACAACAAAAATTGCGCTAAAAATCCTTTTTTTTGTCAATTTTTAATCTCATAATCGTCAATATATCACAAAATTAATATTCTTTTATTTCCAAATCCAAATATACCCAATAGTAAAATATTGGGCACTAAATTGGTTTATAATTCACTTTTGATCCTAAAAATTGACGCAAAAATTTTTATACTTTTTTTCTCCTTTAAATTTCTTTGCCCTTTAGGAAAGGTTTTTTTTCCGGTTTATTTACAATTTTTTGTCACGTTTGATTTTTTTTTTTTTTTTTTTCGTATTTTCTAGAATAGTAAAAGAAACAAAGTCTTTTTTTAACAATCAACGAGATATTATATCATAAAAAAAAACTTTCAGTAATATTTGTGCTGCTTGCTCAGCTGACAATGGCCGTTGGCAATCTTCGAAGCAGTAAAGTTCTGCATTCAATCTTATTCACTGGTATACTACATGCACCTATTGGATTCTTTGACATTACACCGTCTGGCAGAGTGCTAAATCGATTTAGCCGAGATATCGAAATTATCGACAATGTTTTACCGCCAATTCTTAGAGCATGGTTTATTTGTCTTGTCGGGGTAGGTGGGAAATAATTATATTTAACTCACGCAGTTTATTACATTTACTTTTCACATTACGGCCTACAGTGACTATGATGCAAGCAAATATAATTTTATTAGCACGCGAATATCTTTTTATATGCACGATTACTGTCAGCTTGATATATAGTTATTTCACACAAAAAAAATTCCAATCACGAATTTCATTGTAATCATTTACTATCAGACATAACAGTATTAACGAGAGATATTAGTATATTGTGTGGCAAGTGCGTAAAGGCGGCAATTTGTCACGAATGTAGTCCTGGAGAGTATAAATTTCATGCTAACACCATTTTTTTACAACAAATCTCAATAATCCTCGAATTTTTCACTCTGGTGCCGCCATTGAGTGGCTTAATTTTTTAACAGCTCACATTAGTGTCTAAAAAGTTCGCAGGATTCGTGAAAAAAGGGTCATTTTACGCACTAGTGAAAAAAAGACGCTTTTTTAGGCACTGATGTCAGCAGTGAAAAAATCGGCCGATTTGCGGCGGCTCAAGAGTGAAAAAAAACGAGCTTTAAAGGCATGTGTTACAAAAAATTGTTTTTTTTTTGTTGTTGTTATCGTTAATTACAAATCGTTGTGTAATAATTTATGATTTTTAGGTGTAATGAACTTTGCAATCTCCATTGCACTGGCCGTGGGTTCAATCCAAGCGTCTGTTAAAATATTCTACAACCTATTGGCAAATGTATTGAAAAATCCCATGTCATTTTTCGATAGAACACCGTCCGGTCGGCTGTTGAATCGTTTTGGCAAAGACACCGATGTAGTTGACAATATTCTACCAATGATTCTACGTTCTTGGATTACATGTTTATTTTCGGTATGAAAGATATTCTCACGCTTGTAATCTCCAAGTATTACTAATCCATATATTTATTTTATTACTATGGTTTTTGTTATATAATATGTGCAAGTTAAATTCTAAGGGAGTGTTTTTTTGTGGCTACTTGGGTTGAATACGGTGCTTTCTCAAAATACATAACCTATCACTCATATTGCGTCACTATAGTACTAAAAAAAGCGTTCAACATTCCCTTAATCTTTCGATAACTCGGTAAATAAGTAAAATAACGTAAAATATCATCAGAATGAAATAATAGAAAATTAAATTTCCTATAAAAAATGTAGAATAAATTATTTTAATATTTTACATTGTTTTCAAGATATTTTGAAAAATATGAATTTTTCAAAAAATTCAAAATTTTTCAAAAACTAAAAGAGGTACAAAAAAATTCAATTGACATTTTTTGTAGAAAATTTCATTCTCTATTGTTTATTTTAAGTAATATTTTTTGTTATTTCACTTATTTATCGAGTTATCACTAAAAAAACAAAGCCAAAATCACGAGATTTGCTTGTGGGGGTTGAAAAAAAATTTTTTATCTCAATAAAACGTCTTTTTTGAGTAATAGTGATGTGAAATATTTGAAAAATATCATTTTTCGGACCATATTCGTCGTCGTTAGTGGTGAGCTAGTGTTAAATAATATGCAGAATGCCGTTGAAAAAGTAGTTGTTATATATTGTGTTGTTACAGTTTTAAGTGTATTTTGCGCTGCACTGTTGGTTTACTTCGGTACCTTGAGATCATCCGCAGTTCTGCTACGTGAAGCTTTGCACAATACATTGCGCGGTCCCAGTCATTTCTTCGATACAGTACCCATTGGTCGGATACTGAGCCGTTTTAGTGCTGATATAGACGTTGTGGATTCAAAACTTCCCCTGTCCATTGTTCAATGGCTACCCTGTTGCTTTAGGGTAAGCTTTTGGCATTAACATTTATTGTATTTCATTGTTCATTATCAATTTTCATCATCACTGTAGTGTTGATATGCTTTCAGGTATTGTATTTGTTTTTTTGTGTTTTTAATGCATGCATTTTATTGCACGAAATCCCGCGTGTGTTCACCATTTGTAATTTATCATTGTTGACGGATACAATTATATATATTGTTATGCCTGATTATACAGGATGTCTTTTTTAAAGACGCATTCGGAATACATAGTCCTATATGCGGAACGCGATTTTGAGTAGAAAGTTGGAGGGTAAAATGTTTTTTGAACCAGTAGATTTTGAGATATTCAAGTTTAAATGTGATTATTCAGCGTTAATTTTCGTTTTTAGATCTGCCCCCTTTTAGATAAACGAAATAAGTGAAAATAAAAAAGTGCGCGGATTGAATTAAATTTCGTAACGAAGCTAAGATCACGGTATTTATGCAGGAGTGTATTTTTGAGGACTTTTTTTGCACGATTTTTAAGAGCACACTGAGCAGAACTAGCTAGAGGACTACAACGAGGACTTCCGGAAGGATATTGATTAGGACCTTGAGAAGGACTACCAAAAAGACTTTTAAAATTCTCTTTGAGGTCCTTCTGAAAGTCCCTCCCGCAATTCTTTTGCCAATCCTTCTCGAAGTCCTCCTCAATGTCCTCATCAATATCCTTCTGGCAGTCCTTCTCAGTGTCCTTATCAATATCCTTCGGAAAGTCGTCCTTGTAGTCCTCCGTAATGTCCTCCTAAAAATTCTTCGGGAAGTCGTTCCTCAAGAGTCTTCTGGGAGTCCTCTTCACAGGCCTTGATCAAATCTTGCTCAAAGTACTCTCGAAAATCCCGCTCAAAGTTCTTTAAAATACAGTCCTAAATAAATCCTGTGATCTTAGCTTTGTTAGAAATTTTATTTCGATCCATGCAACTTTTTTGTTTTTACTTATTCTATTCAAGTAAAAGAGCGGATCTGAAAATACAAACCGACCTTGATTATGGTCACATTAAAACTTAAATATTCCAAAATCTACTAGTTCAAAAAAAATTTGACCCACCCCAAACTTTCCACTTAAAATCGCATTCTACATAGGACCATGTATTCCGAACGCGTCTTTTTTGAGACAGCCTGTATCATTCGTTGAATTGACATATTGCTTTGATAATTCATTTTGTCACTCATAAAATATCGCAGTGGAATATTAGGCAGAACTATTCTACATATGGCTCAATGATGAGAGAGATATATTTTTTTAATTTTCGCGACAAATTGCACTCTCATAGCTCTCTAGTTTGGATATTTATATCGGGAATCCATTTTTTTTTTAATTGTGATGTTTTATCCAACTAATACCTGGTGGGAATGTTGTTTTGTTTTATATGTGAGCACTGAAAAAATAAAAAAAAACAGAACAATTTTAGGTTATGAATTTTTTACTGTAAAAAATGGAATTTTGAGTCGTTTTGAATTTAATTTTATTCTCTCATATTTATTATACCATCTGAACCGTTCATTCAAATTTGTTGAAAACGTGGCAACTATGTCTAAAAAAAATGGCGATCTGTTGGAACGATTATGGACCAGAGTGAAAAATATTCTATAAAATTGATTAAAATAGAGTATAGTTATAAATTGGGTACTTAAAATTCATCAAATATTCTAGAAAAAACATACGCATTTATGCGTACATATAACCTCAACATCATACAACGTTGCGACGTTTTATCGCGCAATAGTGGGCCTCTAAGCTATCATCTAGATCTCCGCGAACACGTCAGTACAAAAATATTAATTTCACCAGTTTTTCAACGACAGGGCCATATAATCACGGTATCAAATTATTCGCGAAAGTCGAAAGTTTAATATCCCAGTTTCTCTTTGCAATCAAATTATTCGCGAAAGTCGAAAGTTTAATATCCCAGTTTCTCTTTGCAATCCTTTGCCTACAACCTATTTTTTTTTACTGATTTCTCAAGAATTGCGTCCATTTCCGACAAGTTAACACAGAGTAAATGGGACTTACAAAAATTAATTTTCGTAATTAAAATGACGATAAAATACTCTAATTTTTTGCCAAGTCGTGCGAATCGACTTGTATTGTCTTATATTTTTATTTATTTGTTTCATTTCTTTTGTTGAACGATTTTGGGCTATACATCCTTAATTGAGGTAATATTCATTAAAATGCGGTAAAATCAATATTCGTGAAATTACTCAATTTTTTTAATATGAGAGAATAAAAGAGGAGTTTATAATTAATCGTACCCTGTAATGGGACAATAAACCCGATTATTATTTAAATTAATCGGTAATTCGATTTTATTTTGTGAAGATTCATAAGAAATTTTTTTTTTTTTTTTACGTTTCTGCTCTCAATTTTTTCGGTGTGTCTGTATAAATTATGGAAAAATTATAGGTTTTATTTTTTGAAGAGTAAAATTGCAAGAAAAATTGTTGAGAAATAATGAAAAAAAAAAAGATAAGATAAAATAAAATAATAACACGGCACAAATTGCATTTGCTGCGGTTACAGTGATTGGCAACCCGTCTCTAATGTTGTAGCGGTGACGAGTTTTTTCTGCGATTTGGCTCCACAGCTGGGCTGCTGGTTGGCAGCCCGCCAGATGCATCTGATAATGCTTCGTGGGGTCATACGTGCTTCACTGACCTTCTTTGATACCACTCCCACTGGTCGCATTATCTCCAGGTTTGCTAAAGACGTCGACGTGCTGGACACATCACTTCCCCAACAAATTTCCGATAGCTTCTATTGTCTGTTTGAGGTAAAAAAAAAAAAAAATTAAACAACTGCAAGACAAAGACGTACAGACAATTGAAATTTTTTTCAGTTAATATTTTGTTTTTTATATACTGAAAAAATTCTTTCGGGGGGTTTTTCTTTTTTTTTAATTACTCGATTTTTCTATAATTGTGTCCGTCAAAATATGGTCTCGATAAATGCTGATATTTTTGTTTCTTTTTTTGCTTGTGCTTACAAAAGTGTATATATTGTGTGAACACAGGGAATTTGTGTTTTGTTTTTATACACTTATTTGATTTATTTTTATGTTTATCAGAAATGCTGAAATCTACATTGGTGGGCCGTATATACGTGTTTGTGTCTGTTATTATTATATATGTTGAATATTAATATTTTATTTTTTTATCCAGCAATTTATGGACATCAGAGCGCTTTTGCATGCATTTATTTATTAAAATTTTATATATCGCGTCACTACAATGCCAAAAAGAGTTAGAAAAAAATTTTTTTTTAATACAATTTATCGGGAAATTTATTAAAAGTAATAATAATATGAATTTTGAGAAGATGAAAAATTTTTATTTCCATTTTTGTGGGATTTTACAAGGGTTGCTCGTCGGACATCACGTAATTTTTGTGATATTTTTGTAGTTTTTTACCGATAACTCGATAATTAAGCAAGATAACAAAAAATATCATTAAACCTGAATTATTGAGGATTAAATTTCTAACAAAAAAATAGAAATGAAATTTTTTCATATTTCTCTTTCATTTTGAAATATCATTGTTTTTCTTTTTTTTTAATTTCGATTTTTTTTAATATCTAAAAAACGAAGCAAAATATAAAAAAAGTTTATTCTACATTTTTTTTAGAGAATTTAATTTCCAATCATTCTGTTCTAATTATATTTTTTGTTATCTCGCTTCGTTATCAAGGTATCGGCAAAAAACAAAAAAAAAATCATTAAATTCACGAATCTTTAAAAATTTGATGAGAAAAAAATTTTCTCGACATCAAAACTCACTGTTAAAACATTTTTCGTTAATTTATCTACTGAATTTATCATTTTTTATAACTTTTTTTTCAAATTTTGGTATTAGTGACGCGATATTTCTTTAAAAAAATTTTTTTTTCAAATTCATTGAACAAATCGAAATAATGATAAAATAAAATATAAAAATAATTCAATTAAATAATTACTATAAATTTTTTATGAAAATCTCGTTTTTTTTTTTTTTTTTTTATTCGTTATTTCGATTTGAAAAGATGTTCAATGATGTCTTATAAATCTTAAAATTATTTTTAAATCACCAAAATGTCAAATTTCAAGGCTAATTTCTGATTTTTTGTCTATAAATATAATAAATATTTCAGGTTATTGCTACACTTGTAGTAATAAGCATAAGCACACCAGTATTTGTGGCGGTTATAATACCAATAGGTGTTATTTACTATTTTATACAACGTTTTTACGTTGCCACTTCACGTCAATTAAAACGTTTGGAGTCTGTCTCACGCTCGCCCATTTATTCGCATTTCGGTGAATCAATTACCGGTAAGTTTTTCAAATTACATCAACTTTCAATCACCTCTAAATCACTCTGTCAGTATAGTTAATTAAAGCATTATACATGTTCAACTAATTATTTTTTTTTTCGCTTGAATTATAAATAGGAGCTCAAACAATTCGAGCATATGGCGTGCAAGAACGGTTTATTGTGGAATCGGAACGAAGAGTCGATTTTAATCAAGTGTGCTACTATCCAAGTATCATTGCCAATCGGTAAGTCTTTTTTTTTATGAATAAGTATTCAAAACAAAGTCTATCTACTTATAGAAAATAAAAAAAAAGGCAAAAAATATCGTTTGTAAAAAAAAAGTCATTCAATTTTTAATTATCTACAAAAATGGTTTTTAGAGTTTTTTTTTTTTTTTTTTATAAAAAAGAAAAATTTTCTTTTTTATGTCGGTAAGGAAGACATTTTTTTAAAAAATCTATATATAAAAATGTCCTAAATTTTTGTTCGGGTTTAACGTTTCCGCCAATCAAGATAATTACATAAAATTTCATGTCGTTTAGTGATACGTCATTTGTTTACGTAATATTTTATTCGTTTTTTATCAAATTGAGCATAGACTTTTAAGTATATTTTTTAAAAAATTATGAAATATAGTGTTAAATCTTTTGCTTTACGATAATATTTTTTTTTAAGTCACTTTAGGGTCTAAAAAACATCCAAAACAATCTGCGACCTCCTCACATCTTTTTGAAGACTACCAGCCTCAAAAACATAAAATAAATGTCCAGCTAAGGGGGTGTGCATATGACTCTAAAAGTAATTGTTTTTTTTTTTTTAATTATTGCAGATGGCTAGCTGTCAGATTGGAAATGGTTGGAAACATGATAATTTTCTTCGCTGCATTGTTTGCTGTGCTCGGACGTGATACTCTCAGTGCAGGTATTGTTGGTCTGTCAGTCAGTTATGCGCTTCAAATAACGCAAACGTTAAATTGGCTGGTTCGAATGACATCCGACGTGGAGACGAATATTGTGGCAGTGGAGAGGATAAAAGAGTACGGAGAAACTCCGCAAGAAGCTCCATGGGAGATATCCAACACAACACCGGACAAATCATGGCCAGCAGAGGGTCGCGTTGAATTTCGCGAATTCAAAGTCCGCTATAGAGAAGGCTTAGATCTGGTTCTCAATGGAATTACATTTTCTGTCAAGGGAGGAGAGAAAATCGGTATTGTCGGGCGCACTGGAGCCGGTAAATCATCGCTCACACTCGCGTTATTCCGAATTATTGAGGCTGCAGAGGGAAAAATCTTCATTGATGGCATCGATATATCTACTCTTGGTCTGCATGCCTTGAGATCACGGCTGACAATTATTCCACAAGATCCTGTGCTGTTTTCCGGCACTCTGCGACTCAATTTGGATCCATTTGACACACACTCGGATGATGAAATCTGGCAGGCACTCGAGCACGCACACTTGAAATCATTTGTTCAGAGTTTGCCGATTGGTTTGTTGCACTTGGTGTCGGAAGGCGGTGATAACTTGAGTGTTGGTCAGAGACAGCTCATTTGTCTAGCTCGAGCTCTGCTCAGAAAGACGAAAATTCTTATTCTAGACGAGGCCACAGCAGCTGTCGACTTGGAGACTGATGACCTCATTCAGAGAACTATTAGACAAGAATTTAGAGATTGTACAGTGCTCACTATCGCTCACAGGCTCAATACTATCCTCGATTCTGACAGGTAAATATTCATTTATTTATATTGCGTCACTAATGCTAAAAACTCTGTAAATAAGCAAGATAATGAAAAATATTATGAGAAGTAAATTTTTGGAAATTAAATCATCTACAAAAAATCTTGGATCAATTTTTTTCAAATTTTGCGTAGTTTTTGAGATATTTTGAAAAATTAAAATAAACAAAAACTGTATTATCTCAAAAACTACGAGAGATTCGTAAAAAAATCATACTACTTTTTTTGTAAATAATTTAATTGTAGATAATTTGTTTCCAATAACATTTTTCGTTATTTTAATTATTTATTGAGTTATTGTCAAAAAACACAAAAAAAAAAAAATTACGAAAAAAATTTTTTAGCATTAGTGATATACGATATTGTACCATTTATACGCTTGTTTTCTGATATATATAATTTTTCTATTTTTCAGGGTCATTGTCTTAGATAAAGGTGTTATCACGGAATTTGAATCGCCTGATGTGCTGTTGCAAAAACCAACAAGCACTTTTTACGGCATGGCCAAAGATGCCGGACTTGTTGCATAAAACAATATTTCCACTGCTATTAATCATATTTTTAAGGTCTCTTCGGTCGATTATCTCTTGATTAAGTAGTTGGGATAGAAAAGTATTTATCTTTCTTTTTTTTTAATGCTTTTCCATGAAAACGCACATTGCATTTTCTCGTCGCGAAGACCATCACACACCTGTCGATTGGTGTTTAACGAAAGTATTAAAGCGAAATACTCCAGATAAACAAATCTATTTACAAAAAAAAAAAAAACGAGTAAGCTAAAATAATTCTCTGAATACTTTCCATCATACAATTCATTTTTTATCAGTACTTATTCAATTATGTTACCCAACTGCCATTATTATATAGCAGTTAGATAAATATTTTTAGCATTTTCCGCAATATAGAATTTTTAACATTCAATTTTAATCGAAAAACCTTCCAAAGCTCTTTTTAATTTATTCATGCATTTCAATTGAAAAAAAACTTTTTTTTTTCAATTTATTCTGTTGATTATTTTTCGAAAAATTGAATAAAAAATTTCTAAATCAATTGAAAAAATAAAACTTTGCGCTTTAAATTTTTATTAATAAACATTAATGAATCGTCAATATAAATATTATTTGATTTTCAAATATAAACTAATTTTCGCGTGTTTAAAACAAAACAAAAATGTATGTAAAAAATTACCTCTATTATTATAAATTGAAATATCTTTAAAACTATTAAAAATACAAATTTTTATATAGAAACCTTTTTTGTAGAGAATTTAATTATCTACAAAAATGTTTCTTATTAAAAATTATCTATCTCACATCCTTATCAAGATATCAGCAATTAAAAAGTTTTAAACACACGATTAATCACAATTTTCCCTTAAAATTACTCATTTTTATTAAATTTATTGATTTTATTGTTTTATCTTATTGAAAATACTTAGTTTTTTTATTTAAAGTGATATAAAATAAAATGAAATCTTTTAAATCGGCCAGAAATAATTTTTTTTTTTTTTTTTCGTATAAGTATATCAATTGACAGCGCAAAGTTTTTCTATTTTTTTTTTTTTTTTAACTTTTTAACCGGTGTGAAATATTTAATTAATTATAATAATTAGAGTGATGATGAATTAATTGATTGATTAGATTTTTCGATTTTCATTTCTCTAATTTTTATATTTGTACAAAGTTTCCAATAATGCACACACCTTTTGCCTTCAAATTACTCAGTGATAAGCCAATAAGATGTTGTAATAAGTACAATTTAGTAATAAATAATTCAAATTTTAAAGCACTTAAGATCAATATGGCTTAGACGTTTCTATCGTCGTATCACTAGTGATTACATGCCTATTTCGGTCATATACACAAGATTAATAACGAATTTAAATATATATAGATTTTAGATTTATTTGATGATATATTAAACGTGATTTAATGAAAAAAATCTTTGATTATCAACTCGGACAGGCTTGAAAACTGTCTTGTTTGTTATATACATCCTTTAATCATTCAAAAATAGTAGAATTTATAGCAAAATAAAATGAAAGAAAAAAAATATAAACAATATATGTATATTAAAAAAAAAAGAGGTTATAAAGTTTAAACGTTTGTACCTAATTGCTCTGATGTACTTACCTGTGGGCTGAGTACTAAAAACTAAGAAATAACACTTGTCTGTATGAGCTAATATTTTATTTTCGGTAATAAAATTGAAAATAAAATGTCAAGAGTGATGATAATTGATAAAACAATGTCCTAATGTAACAATAATGTTAATACAGCCTTTCATATTATATTTTAGTGTTAAATAATTAAATAGATAAATTTTGGAAGCTCACAACAACAAATTCAGATTGTTTTTTTATATATTGCATATTTTTTAAATCCAACATTTCACAAAGCTGCATAGAATTGTTTTTTTTTTTTTTTCTTTCTTTTTTTTCATATTACACATGAGATATAGTAATGTTGAAAATAATAACAAAGCTTATCGCTCTATGGACCATTTATATATTAAATTGAACAATACTTTTTTTTTTTGTTCTTGTGTAAAAATCAATGAATTTATCTATTATATCTAGACTTAAAAAAAATCTTTCATGTGTTATGTCAATATATTCAAATTAACAATCGTATTGCATGAAAAAATTATCAACATTTACACAAAATTGTATATTAAAGGCTCGTTAGCTGCTGAGAAGAGAAAAAAAAATGTAAAAAAGTATAGAAAAAATTTTGCGTCATAAAAAAAATTATTTTCGGATATCAATTAACATTTTTTTTTTATTACCATCAGATATTTTATCCGTGAATTTGAATAGTTTAATAGTAAAATTTAACGTAAATCTTAGAATTTTATTTATTTATAGCATATTATGCCATAAGGATGTATAGTATATATATATTTTTTTTTCATTATGTTTCGATAACTCGGTAAATAAGCGAGATAATGAAAAATATTACTGAAATTAAATGATAGAAAATAAAATTTTTTACAAATAATGTAGAATAAATTTTTTTCATATCTCACTTCATTTTCGAGATATTTTAAAAAAATATAAATTTTTAAAAATTTCTCAAAAACTACAAGAAATACGAAAAAAACAAAAAAAATTATTTTTACAGGAAATTAAATCCTTCATGATTTTACACTAATAACAATTTTTTTATTACCATGATTATTTATTGAGTTATCGTTAAAAACAAAAAAAAAACACAAAAACAAAAAAAAATTTACAAAAACGAACAATACCGTTGAAGAAAATTTTTTTTGGATACATTATCATCAAAATATTACACGATATAAAAAATTCATGACGCAAACATGTTTTTTTTTAACTTTTTTACTAAAAAAAAAAAAATTTTTTTTCAACTAAACGCAGAATTTCTAATGTTTATTCATTTTTTTTTTGTACTTTGATACGATCGATTTTTGACTGAATTGATTTTCAATAAATAAATTCACAATATATCGTATCGAAAAAAAAAACAAACAAAAATTTAAAACACAATAATTAATCAGTTTTCTTACTAGTTTCATTTTTTTCCACAATAGTACCATTATTTTGAACCGTTAATTCATTATTTTTTTCACCAGAAATACGTTCAGCCTCCATTTCACCAGAAAAACCAAATTCATTGACTCGCGTGTGATCGGTCTTGTAGATCCATCGCTGATATAAAAATATAAAGAATACAATATCATCACGGAAACAGCCTAGCCTATAAAGCGTTGGCATTTTGATAACAAATGCAAATATATCGTCTATAAATGTATTTAAAAATTTATAAGACATCATTCTCCATGGTAAATGCGCCACACTCTTCATCTTGTAATTAATGAACAATTGTGGCGTCATCATGATAAAGCCAAAGGTCAAGAGGAAACCATAGAGCATATTTAAAACCCACGAGTACCAGCCTTTGTGCTCAAGATACATGAGTGAGTAGATAGCATAGCCGCCGAGCAGAGGATACAGTGCCCAAGATAGATATTTAAATGCAAGTCGGTCGTATTCCTTGGTGGATGACTCCACATACGATCCCTTGTCGCGGAATGACACCCGTGGAATCACTCCCAACACCTTATTCGTTCGATCCAGCGTTATATCTACCACCTTGTTAATTTTCCATATCTCAATGCACAATCCGATGCCACAGCTGATTCGAACCAGCGTATTTGTCTCGTTGTCAAGCACATATAGCAGCACCACAAGTGATTGAAAGACATTGAAGAAGACAGAACGCACTGATAAACCTTCCAGTGACTTTCGATTATTCCAAAATTGGATATCTGAAATTAGAGAAAATTTTTCATCAGTTAACTGCCAAAATTATACGATTTATCGCGATATTAAAGACCTATTGAGGTATAATCTCTATTATATAAACGTTTTCAGGTTTGAAAAATATTATGTCACGTCAGAAATGCACAAAAACGCATATAATCGCGTCGGTATGGCTAATTTTATGTGTTTTTAAGTACTATAGTCTATGTTATGTCAGTTAAAGCCCTTTTTTTTGTTATTTTTTACTTGATTTCAATTTAACAATGAAGTTTGTAATGTATAATGAGAAGAAAAATTTTTTTTTTCTTTTGAAAATTTCAAGAGCCATATTTATTTTTTGTTGATAACTCGGTAACTAAGCGAGATAACGAAAAATGTTATAAAAGTTAAATGATTCTAAATTTAATTTTCTACAAAAAGTATAGAAACAATTTTTTTCATATTTTGCTTTGTCTTCGAGATATTTTGAAAAAAAAAAAATTTTCAAAAATCAAATATCTAAAAAAATGAGAAAGATAGAAAAAAATTTTTTTAACATTTTTTATAGGAAATTTAATGATCTATTATTTATGTCTAATAATATTTTTCACTATCTCGCTTAGTTACTGAATTATCACGAAAACAACTATATATCTAACGAGATACCCTTTAAAACGTCCTAAAACTAATCCTAAATATATAAATAATAACTTTTTTTTTTAATACACCCTCTCAACACATTTATGACGCTATATAATAACGAAAAAAAAAAAATTGCCGTTACGAAATATTGAAAAAAGTGTAATTTTTTCAATCAATTTAGCATATTTACCATTTTTAAAGGCCATAAATTCAAAAATACTGTGAAGAATCGAGACGGCAAACGTGACCGCAAGGAGATATGGACTAGTTTCTAAAATAGTTTCCTTCAAAGTGTCCTGATCGCTGTCATCTTCATCGCCCATATCTCCAATAACACTGGCCGTCCATTTATTCCTAACATTTTGCGCTGTATAAATTTGCCATTTGAACAAAGAGATAGGCTGGTAAGTCAGATGAAGTTCCAGTTCGTCAACCGAGTCATTTAGCGGCTGATAATCTCGCTGCATGTTCCAAAAATCATTGAGAAATACTGGTGGCTTGTAGTACATGCCACTTTGCACAAATTCCACGTACTCGTTCAACGGCGGCGGCACTTGACCGTGCACCCAGTTGGTCTGATCGGTGACCATGTTTATAGTCAAATTCGGGTGCCAATGCGACACGATTTCCTGATCCATCAGCTCGGCTTTTTCTATTTCCTCCTTGCTGGCTGTCGTTTCACCCGTGAGCAAGTTGTGCCGCTTTTGATACTTGATTTTTTTAAATTTATTCAGCATTTTCGATGCGTACGACACGTAGTTACCCAAATACTGATCCTTTCCCGCCGCGGGATTTGGAGATTTTCCGCTTTTTGTCGTATAAACATGCAGAAATATCGAGCCATTCGATTTGAGCTTTGATGACGGCGTGAATTTATACGTAAAATCGTATATTCCATCTTTATTCGGACCGTCATACCAGTCACCATAGTTTAAATTTGCTTTTTTCCATATTAATGCCTCGGGATTGTCAAAATCCTTGAACTTCTCTGATTCAGATAAATACACGTACAAATCAAATGACATTCCATTGTCGTAGATATTTGCTGCTGGTAATTTAACAGCTTGTCCTGTGCCTGCACTCACTGCAGCTGATGATGAATCAACTTGCGGTCGTCTGAAGAACGATGTAAGAAAGTAAATAACCAGAGATCTGATTATTAAAGACTTGGTTATAGCCAAAAATGATTCCCATTTTGTCGGCTGATATTTCTGCCTCTGTGCATCCACTTCAGCATTTATCTATTAAATGAAAAACAAAAGTTAATTAATTCAATGAATATTTGTCAGA
This sequence comes from Macrocentrus cingulum, assembly GCA_002156465.1. Taxonomy (NCBI): domain Eukaryota; kingdom Metazoa; phylum Arthropoda; class Insecta; order Hymenoptera; family Braconidae; genus Macrocentrus; species Macrocentrus cingulum. Next base: position 47,187 of record MVJL01001353.1, on the reverse strand, counting down.
AGGACAATGTATTTTTGGGTGTAATCTTGAAAATTCAATGTGTGTCATTGCCATATATAAATATCATTTCGACGAATCTAAAAAGTTTTCTTTTTTTTTAATTGAATAATTATTTTACTCATGACACGTATTTACAAAAGTTTTCAACGAGTCACGTGTGTGCGTGGATATTGAGCGGAAATCTATAGAGAATTTGTGTGAATTTGTGAAAATCATTGAATGTTTTTTTTTTTTTTTTCAAGCAGGATCGATAGATTTAAGGGACATTTTTTTTTTTTAATTAATTTAAACAAACCGTACATCACGCTCTTCATTGTTTTCTTCGGCCACTGCCACTTCTCCATTTTCCGACGGATTTTCCATGGCTCGTGTAATATTTGTCTCGTCAGATTCACTTCCGTCATTCGCTACGTCCGTCATCTTGCAAGTCTCTTTTGACGTTGCCTCGCACTCAACTTGACTAATTTCCCGGAAAATTAAAAAAATAAGCTTACGTCATGCAGCGCTAAATTCACGGCGCAATGGCGCGACGGCGGAGGTGACGTCATACGCCAAGCGACTCGAGTTTGCGATCGAATGCGAGCGGATGCATGAATCATTTTTTTCGTTCAATTTTTCTCCGTAGCATCATCATCCTCTTAGAAAATTTTTTACATACACTCCCACGGAATAATTTCAAACAAAAAAATTCCAGAAATTCATAAATGTCTCTCTACTTTATCGACAGTTACGTCATTTGAGAAAAAAATTTTTTTATGGAAAAATCCAAAATGGAGGTGAAATTTGGAATTCCGCGCTAAATAGAAAAATGCAGATATATATATATATATATATCGAATTATATCGATAACTGATGAAAATTCGAGATAATAGCGGCATGAAAGAGGGGGAGGGTGGTTATTGGCGTCACACACGCGAAGCATGGTGGGAGCAGGTTGATCGCTCTCCTCGGCAGCAGTGCGCGAGGAAGAGAGGGGAAGAGTACTTGAAATCGTAAATACGGATATGATGCATCGTTGTAGTGTATCGAGGTAGAAAAGGCCGAGGAGATTGTGAAGTGTGGGCACAAAGTGTTTTTTTTGCTGTCGGCGTCGCACGCACTCCACTTGAAACCGTTGCCAGTCCGCCATAATGTCGTGTACGTAACACAGAAACGCGGGATAAACATTTGTTGAGTGAATTTGTATGGTGTTGTGTTGTTAATGGGAATTTTTCTGCAAAACAATTTATCTATACATCCCATCTAACATCGGATCATTGAGTAAGATTTTTTTCTCATACTTTTCAACAATTCATGTATAGTTAGTATATAAAAATACATCATTCACATGCCACAAAAATTTGCCATTTTTCCTCACTTATATGCAGTTTTTCAATTGACTGTAGTTAATTTATCAGCGCCAATTTCAAATTAATCATTTTATCATACTAGACGCGGTTTTTTGATAATCCTGCCTAAATGACGATTTTGTGAAGATGCAAACTTGATTTTAATCCTTCTTCTCCTCCTCCTCCCCCATACAACAGCGTGCTCACTCTCTAATGAACAGAAGTTAATTTAATTTCACTCCATTAAATCATCCAATCTGCTTCATCAGTCACAGTGTATGTAATAGACTTATTAAAAATACAATTTTAATTTTTTTTACAGGTTAATCCAGGGAAATTATCGTCGATATCGAATTGAGTTGAAACATCATCATTGTTTCCTTGGATCATTTAAATCTCTGGTACGTATTTTGACTAGAAAAACAAAAATCTAAATCATAGGTCAAAGTATTTAGAGATTATGAATCTGAATATTATATTTAAAAAATCGAATCGTTAATTAAATTCAGAAAATCTCTTTCTCAATTCCACTGCTGCAAATTCGTGTGGTCCAACCTGCTGCCACCTAGTGGGAAATTGTTACGATAATCACAGAGAGAGAGAGAGAGAGAGTGCTTCATTTGCAAAAGCAACTGTTTGGTTGTGGAGCACAAAATCTGGGCGCGCAAATTATCCCAATATTTAGATTAATAAACAAATCACAATCTATTAAATTCAAAAGCAAAAAAGTCAGACATAAAAAAAGAATATTTATCCATGTAGAGAAAAAAAAAAAACAGTGGAAAAATTGCGTGCACGAGAAAATATATTGCTCAGTAACGAGAGGGAGATAATGTTGAATGAGTAGGACGCCATTGGTAACCAGTGCAGTTTATTTATCGGCAGGTACTTGTGTGATTTGCGACGCCCCCGTGTATATCTCGCATACACAGACACAAATTTTTTCTCATACAATTCAACAAACAATATAAAACATCTAAACACAATTGCCACGAGCGAAAATCTGATGTTTACATTGAAATATTAACCATCACTAACAATAAGTATCGCTCTATTTCTATATAATTACCTACATGTTTGTTTGTTTTTTGTTTCAGAATACCAACAGAGTGCTCTTTGATTTATTCACAGCATCAGCGAATTGTGTGTGTACAAAAAGCAAGAAAAAAATGGACGACGAGGAAGGTTCATCGAGTTCAGGCCCAATGTCATCGTTAAACAGTCTATTTTCCTTTACAAGCCCGGCCGTAAAAAAGCTTTTGGGTTGGAAGCAGGGCGACGAGGAGGAAAAATGGGCGGAAAAGGCCGTCGACTCATTGGTAAAAAAATTAAAAAAACGTAAAGGTGCAATTGAGGAGCTTGAGCGTGCTCTCAGCTGTCCAGGAACGCCAAGCAAGTGTGTGACAATCCCTAGAAGTCTTGATGGACGCTTACAGGTATCGCATAGAAAGGGTTTGCCGCATGTAATTTACTGTCGTGTGTGGCGGTGGCCTGATTTACAGTCACATCATGAGCTAAAGCCTCTGGAATTGTGCCAATATCCATTCTCAGCAAAGCAAAAAGAGGTTTGCATCAACCCTTATCACTATAAACGCGTGGAGAGTCCAGTATTACCGCCGGTCTTGGTGCCTAGACACTCGGAATTTGCTCCGGGTCACTCGCTGCTGCCACTGCAGCAAATTCAGGAGCCAAACATGCCACACAACGTGGTCTACTCGGCCTCGGGCTTCAGCGGAGGCTCAGCAAGTGGAGCAACAGTCACCGGAAGTGTCATTGGCAACCCAACATCACCAATGTCGTCTGTGGGCTCGGTACCAAGTCCCGGGAGCTCAACGTCTCCAAATCCTCAGAGTCCGTACGGATCTAACGGCCTGCCAGAGACGCCTCCGCCTGCATACTCGCCTCCCGACGATGGATCTCAAACGGGACAGTCGCCACCACCCGATCCGGGTGCCATGGACACCGGCGGATCGCCGGAAGTTGCTCCAGTGTGCTACCAAGAGCCTCCCTACTGGGCCTCTATCGCCTATTACGAGCTGAATTGCCGTGTTGGCGAAGTATTCCACTGTCAGTCGACTTCTGTGATAGTTGATGGTTTCACCAATCCCAGCAACAACTCGGATCGCTTTTGTCTTGGACAATTGTCCAATGTTAATCGAAATTCCACGATAGAAAACACGAGACGACACATTGGAAAAGGTGTACATTTGTATTATGTTGGCGGCGAAGTTTATGCTGAATGTCTGTCAGACTCGGCTGTCTTTGTACAATCGAGAAATTGTAATCATCATCATGGTTTTCATCCGAGTACTGTCTGTAAAATACCACCTGGATGTTCATTGAAGATTTTTAACAATCAGGAGTTTGCTCAATTGCTCTCGCACAGTGTTAATCACGGTTTTGAGGCTGTTTACGAGCTTACAAAAATGTGCACGATAAGGTAATGGATGTTTTTTTTGTACTGTATTTTCACACAATTTTGTGCTTGGCGCGCCATCAACTTTTTAAATTAAACAAAAAAAGGCTCAAAATCTCGAATTTTCACAATTATTTTACTACTAGTTAATAAAATTAATAACTATTACTGAATTTGGTCTTTAATTTAGCGATTTTGTGCAGCGAAACTGTATTTTGGGGTCATTTAAATCAATATAACGTTCGATGCTTTTCTAGCGACGAAAAAATTCAACAAAAAATTTTATTTCCATCATGTTTCAATGACTTACAGTCAATTGTACGTCGATTTAAGATTTTTCCCCATTATTTGGCACTTGAGTTACATTATAAATAAAATTAAAAGATGAAAAATCGATTTTTAACCGTTCGCGCCAAAATCAGATGACGATCGACGTCATATCGCCAAAAAATTCAGACCTAACTTGCTGATATCTTAATAAGGATGCAAGCTAGACAAATTTTGATAAGGACCAATTTTGTAGCTAATAAAATTCTCTGCAAAAGAGGTCTCTTGAGAAAAATCGTTATCTTCACTAGTTTTAAAGATATTATGAATAAATAGAGACGCGATATCACTATTAAATTTCATGATATTCAGATGAAAATGTGGAAAATCAAAATGAAATTTAAATCGACTAACAATTAATTTTTTTTTTTTTTTTTTCATGAGAATTAAAATGTTTTCTTGCAAAATGTCTGTTTAAAAATTGTAAAAAAAAAATTTTATTATATTTTGTGATTTTAGGATGTCATTTGTAAAAGGATGGGGTGCTGAATACCATCGACAAGATGTCACATCAACTCCCTGCTGGATTGAAGTGCACTTGCACGGACCATTGCAGTGGTTAGACAAGGTCCTGACGCAAATGGGATCGCCCCACAATGCCATAAGTTCAGTGTCTTAAATAAGTAAGTGTGTTTAGAATTAAAAAAAAAATAGGCGGGGACAAGCAGTAGCGGCAAATGGCGTTTATAAAAGTTTATAATTTAGACGGGAAATGAGACTGACATGTTTAAACAAAAAAGAAAAATAATAGATTGGTCTCTTCCAGTGAGGAGACTCTCGCGGTATTTGAAAATTGAGCAGATTTTTTTCTTTACTCTAAGAACATGTGAATTATCATTTAACAATTATCGTATAATTTAAATATGAAAAGTTAAGTAAATATATAAAGATTTCAAAAATCAAATTCTATGTACATAAATACACGAGAGTGAACGAAAAAAAAAAAAATAATAATAATAAATAAACAAATGAGCCTTAGTAAATTCATTGAGCTAAAAAACGAAAGTTCAACGAAAGTATAAAAAACAAATATATATATATATATATAATTAAAATTTTGCGCATATTAATAGACGATAATATTAATAATTAAATGAAATACAATATTTCATAAATCTATCTCGCTGGCCTAATAATGTTTTATTTTTTTATTACACACGTCTTAAGTCGTTTATGAGAGATTTATGTGCAATTTTTTGTGTTATTGTCAATTATCATAGAAAAATGATCAAAAAATTCAATGATGTTTGCAAAATAAATTTTTTCAAGTGAAAAAGTATTAGAAAAATAAACAATAAATTAATATTAAAAAAGAAAAAAAGCTTAAAATATTCGATAAAAAGAAAATTTGGGATTCAATGTTGATGAAAAATTTATTCTCTAAAAAACATCGATAAGCCTTATTGTATATGCCTATGGACCATTTTGACAATATGAATAAATTAAAAAATGAAAATATTCTGCCTTATTTGCAAAGCGTCACATTTTCATTATCTTCGTGTTAGTGAGGGAGAAAAAAAGAAAAACAATCTATTTGTCTAAGAAATTTTTTTCTATAAATCAAACGAATAACCTAAACAAAAGAAAAAGAGAGAGAAAAAAAAAATAGGCGCTGATCTCATAATGACCTTAAGAATTTTTTTTAGTTGTAAAAACTGTGTGCAAACAAAGAATTACATTGTTTACAAATATTTACGTGTAATATGTTGCCATACCGATGCACATTCTATCGGGAATTTTTTTAGCGTAAGTAAGAAAAAAAAAATGAAAATGAGAGAAGAAATTGCACACTGTGTATATGATGAAAAAAGACATTTTTAAATGCATATAGTTTATACATATGGGTGTTTACAGTATATATATATATATTCATTGCAGCACAAGCTCGTGTTTTATGAATTTTCAAATATCTCTCGTAGATATTGTCTTTTTTTTTATCACTGCCGACAATATATGAAATAATTGCTTTTGTAATGACGATGACGTTCCTCTTGATAATTTGAAAGAAACAAAGAAAAAATGTAATGTAAGTGTGAATACTGTGTGATGTTGAAATCGTTAATTTTTTTTGTTTTTTGTATTTCATCTTTGTAAACACCCAATCACGCGTGATTCATTCCACATACACACAGATTACGAGCCGCCTTGAAGACAAAAAATGTCCATTATGTTGATATTTTAAGTGTTATTAAAAAAAAATAAATAAATGCTCGTAAGTAAAAAAAAATTGTATAAGAATTTTATGTGTACAAAACGTGATGCAGGACTGAAACTTATATATTAGCTCGAATTGTGGCTTTCACTTGATGCTTCTGTATATGTTTCCTTTATAAACATATGTAAGACAATCCTTTTTTTTTTTCTACTTCAAAGAATCTTTTTTTGATGGAAGAAAGTGTTACATATTTGAATATAAATAAATGATAAATATCTACCTGTAAAATGGTTTTTCTGCACACCTGTTATGCGAAGGAATATGAGTGTAAAATTTGATTCAATTACTGCAAATTCTTTTTTTTTTAATTATTTTTATTAATTAATTATAATCAATGTTTTTGTTCCATTTTTTATGACCGTCGAAAAACGAATTTTATTTTTTTTTCACCCAGGTTTGGCGTTAAGTTTGAGTTTTGAGTCAATTTTATATTTTTTAGAAAGATAATGAAGATCCTGAAAAAATTTTAATATCCTCTAATACCCAGGATTAGAGTTATAAACAATTGAAAATTCTTTTTTATAGTATTCTGAGCAAGTTAAAAATTTATAAGGAACAAGACAATAATATTAAGCGTATTTTTATGAAAAATTCAAGAAGTAATTTTTCTATTGGCCAATCGAAAATGATAAATATCGAATATGACAGTTCGATAAATGAATATCAGTAATAAAGAACGTGATCATAACGAAAAGAGAAATAATTTCTTAGAAAACACAAAAACAAACATACCTTTTTCAATAATTCAGAAGAATTTGTGACTCAGGTTGTTGCAGAAATACTTCATCAAGGACATTTGGCCATTTTTAAATTTTCTGACATCAGGCTTCAGCCAACGATTCGAGAATGACCTTGACTACTGCCACAATCAATGCACCAGTTTTGCGGACAGCTCTGATAGAAGTCGAACTGAAATTATACAGATATTAACACTTAAATAACTGATTAAAAACAAAAATGCCACTGTAAGTACTGTTTACGCGTTGCAGCCAGTAACAGCATTAAATACAATAAAATACTGATCCTGGTGGGGTGGATTGAATAGAGTTGAGCTCGTAGACGTCAATCGGGAACCAGCAGCGCGTCAGGTCGTCGTCGATGCGGTCAGGATTCAGTTGGTGGTTGTTCGATAACAATAAAATAACGCAATCATCACGCAATCTAAAATAATGTCATACAACTCTCAGGTTTTCCAACTAATTTGAACATTGAACTGTCGTATTTTTTATTCTATCTACTACTCACCAATAATTGATTATTTTCATACTTCGTTGAGAAATTACCCAAATCTAGCGGAGTAGGCGTTGACAGCTCCATCGGAGGGACGCGCAGCCATTTCGAGTTTTTTTAACTTACGGAAAATCTTTTACCTTATTATTTTAATGTCTTCAATAAATTTTATCACCAATTTCACGAAATATCCAACTAATTTAAGATTTTCAAGTCGGAAACTGATGGCACAGGAAAATAATATAAATACATATCGCCATCTTATTTTTAAACCGCGCCATTTTGATGTTAACGTACTTTTTTTGGCGCGAAAATATAAAATAACGTACAAATCAAATCATGCACATAAAATTACAATAAATAATAATAACAATTCGCAGAAAAAATTTTTCTTATCACAGTATATAAAAAGTAAGTCTTCAATTGCATCATCATTTTACTGATTTATTTTTTTCCACTGATTCACTTCGACTAAAGTAGCATGTAAATGTGTAATTATTATTAAAAGACCGACTGAATGGTACGTTCGCCGTTTTCTCTTTTTTTTTTATACCGCCACATTAATATCCAATCTTGTCAGTATACAAGTGTGTAAAGGGTGTGTATTTGTGTGTCTGTGTAAGAGAGATATATTCAGAAAACGGAAAAAAACAAAAATTATGGATACAATTCTAGGTGATAATTGTTCTTACACACAATTTACAATTGTTTTTTTTTTTTTTTTTTGAATTTCTAAATACGTGCGTCGAAAGTGAAAAGAGATACATTTATATTCTGACAGCACGCACGCACGTTGGAAGCATATATATATTTTTGTCACATCTTTGTACACTGCGCTGATCAACCAAAGTGACTAATGATTTGTTTTTTTATTTTATTTACTTAATTTATTTATTGTTAAATCAATCATAACACTCTTAACTATCTTTTTTTGTGGGAGTAGAAAAAATTATTGCCATCTCGCCACTTTTATCTCACAATATTTGTGTGGCGTTTTTTTTTTTTTTCCATCAGAATTTTCTTTTTCATTTTAAGTTCTATTTTTTTATTTATTATAATTAGCTATTTGGATCTTTTTGTTTCAGCTCCTAGAGATGATTGCAGTCACAGTTAAACTCTTTTCAAAATTTGTCATTATTGCCACTTGATGTTTTTTTTTTTTTTAGATGCAACAATGATCTATGGTGATTAATCAAAATTACCAGATGAAAAATTCATTTTTTTACTATTATTGATCTGAAAAAACGTTTCGAGAGGTTTCGTATGAATTTCAGACGTTTTTTCTTCTTCCTCAACGCTATATTTATAATTTATTTATGTAATAATAATTATTTATTTATTTTTGCGTCTTATTTTATATTTTGTATGAAACGGCTGCTCGTCTGATGACTAACGACCGAAAATTTCTACCCCTTTAGAATCCATCGCATCACTAATGCCAAAAACAAAAGGATATTAAAGTTTTTTTTTATCGAAAAATTGATTTAAAACAACAATTTATGTGGGAAAAATTAACAAATAAATGAGTTTTAGAATATTTAATAGAGGAAAAAAAATTTTTTTTCTAGTTTTTTGCTGATAACTTGATAACTATGCGAGATAACAAAAAATTTTATTTAAGTTAAAAAAATTTGATTCTCTACAAAAAATGTACTATACATTTTTTCGATATTTTGCCTTGTTTTCGAGATATTTGAAAAATAAAAATTTCAAAAAATCAGTAATATTTCAAAAACTATGCGAAATACAAAAAAAAAATGAAATAAACATTTTTTGTAGATAATTTAAACTCTAGTCATTTAAATTCAATAACATTTTTTACTATCTCGTTTAATTTTCGAGATATCACTTAAAAAAATAAAAAAAAATTTTGTCAAATTTTCTTAATTTTTCAAAATTTACATTATCATGTGCATTAAAAAAAAAAAACTAAAAATCAATCTATATGGCATTAGTAATACAATTTAGTAAATAATGAAAATTTTAATTTTAATCGCGTATAAGACAAAATTTTTTTTAATTTAAAAAAAATTTCTCATTTAAGACATATTATGTATTTCAATAAAATATGTGCATTGAGGTGATATTTAATTGAAAATATCGATTTTTTTTGTTAAATAAATGAAATAATAAAAATGCTCAACTTAATTTTCTACTAAAAACACACACATTTCACTGTCTATGTGATATAAAAGACAAATAAATACTATTAAAAATTGATAATAAATAATATTGATTAGTTCACCTGAATCTAAATTATCATGTACTATTTATCATACGTTATTTTCCATTTTTTTCACTTTTTAAAGTGATACTCAGGAGAGCAGTTGCAGTCGATTGGCACTGAATTTCTCTATTTAAATTGAATTTCAGTATAATAAAAATACTAATAATATATAAGCCTCATATACTTGTATAATATTTTCTCTATATAATCCTCACGTATTTTATTATTTTTCCTCATCTAAAATGAACATTTTATCTGATAAAACAAATTATGACAATTTTTCTATAATCACGACAGTTTTTCTAGTTCCTTTTTTTTTTTTTTTCTCAAGTAAATTTGTGTTTTGCGCTGCCTCACAATGAAGAAAAATATTTACACAATTCATATATAGATATATAAATACACGTTTGCTCATAAAATTGAATTTTCAATTGCGACAAATAAACTATAATAAAAATTAAATTTCATAAAACGCATGTTTATTGTTATTGAGCCCTGAAAAAAAAAAAAAACACGAAAATACGTGAAAAAAGTCGCGAAACTTTGTGTCATAATTAATTATTAAGAAAAATAGTTTTTTTTTTTTCGATTTTTCACCGCCCAATTGTCAGAATTTTAAGAAATTAATTTTTTTTCTTTAATAATTTATTTTAAATAGTAGAGATTAAAAGATCTTTGAAATTAACACACAATTCATTTTTTAATTACAAAAAATCATGACGTAATAATTTCATGTGTTTAAAACTTAAAAAAAAAAAAAAAAACAATCACTAAAAACTTGAGAATTTTTAAATTACTAATATCTCGATAAAGATGCAATTTAGACAAATTGTGATAAAGACTTTTTTTATAGCTAATAAAATTATCTACAAAAAAGATCTTTTACAAAAAATGTCTATCTTTCATATTTTTTAAAGATATTTTCACTTAAAACCGATAATTTTTTATAAACGCTCTTTCTTAGCTGTAATAATCGAAAATTTTTAATTTGCTAATATCCAGATAAAAATGCAATTTATAGTAATTTTCATATAAATCTTTTTTGTAGCTAATAAAATTCTCTACAAAAAAAATCTCTTGCAAAAAATACCTATCTTCCATACTTTTAAAGATATTTCTACTTAAAAACCTGATTTAAATTTCATATTTTGTTTCTTCCAAATAAAAATACAATTTTAATTTGAATAACCATTATTTATACTTGACATATAACCTCGAGCACATAATTGCACTTTTAACTTAGTAACACAAAAAAAGTAAAAATAATTATTTTAACTTTCCACAAAAAAACCGCGAAAAATGTCAAATTTGTACTTTTTTTTTATATAGCCAGATTGGATAATAATCTTGGCGTATTCCATCAATGTGTGTGTCAATCATTTTTTCTCTATATCTTCTAAATATATATATATATATATATATATCGAATTATCTATATAATCTCCCCATGTTAATTTTTAGCTATGCAGAAAAAATTTACTGTATAATAATAATAATAATAATAATAATAATAATAATCGTTGCTACACACACTTTTCATAATTCCACTATTATAATCCGACCCCAATTATTGATTAAGTATAAACAATGCCCCAGAAACACGTCATTATATATTTTTTTTTTTTTAGCCATTAGAAAATCCATTCTAATCGCTCATTTTGTTTATTTCCACTTTGTGTCATCGTCAACGACTTAATATTCTGCATTTTGTCACTTGTTTTTTTTTTTATGTCGCATAGCTCTACAATATCGAGCTAAATATTACCGTCCCTAGACATTCAATCTACAGCGATAAATATTATTTAGTATTTGTTTATTTTTTTTTTGTATTTTGTGTATTTATTTTCTTTCTTTTATTTTCAATTCGCGTGGTAAAACAATTGAATGTCACAAGATCGTTCAATATCACAGTCGTTTTTCAATTACTTTAGTGTTATGTATTTACGAATATCACTTAATATGTTTTATTTATAATAATTATAAGGGCATTATTATACCGTAATGATAAATAGTTTTTTTTTTTTTTATAAAACATCATGTAAACGCGCGCGCTTTTCGATGCCATTTTGTGTTTGTTTTTTGTTGTGTGTCTTGCACTATTCAAGGTTTGTTGTTTATTTATTTTAATTATTCGTCATTTTCGCAATGTTTTTCATGCTTTTTTGCTACTATTCCTTTTTATTCTAGTCTCTCGAAATCGCATTTCTGTAACTGCAACCGTAGTTTAGTTGGTTTTTTTCTTTATGTGACAGTTGTTTTTATCATTGTCTTGTGTTATTAATTAAGGATGTATAGGAAATTTCTGCACGAAAAAAACTAAATTTCTCGAGGAAATAATGATACAAAAATTTTGTTTTTTATTGAAAATTGATAAATAGATTGTGATACTGCTATTTAAGCACAAAAATAATTATTTTATGTTATTTATTTGTGAAAATTTGAGATTATAGAGCAAAAATTTAGATTTGTTTGTTTCTGAAAAGTGAATTTTTGTTTTTAATTTTCCGTTGATTATAATTGAATATGGCTTATTTTAATTCCTGGAAAATTCTGCTAATTTTCACAAAAAAAAAAAAAATTTGAAAATTTAATTCAATAAATTTTTTCGCGACATTAAAAATCCAAAAATTGATGATAAACAATTTTACAAGGATTAAAATGAGCTATAAAAATTTTCAATTGATTAAAAATTTGAAGAAAAAAAAATTCATCTTTCAAAAGCACTTGAAAAACTACAATCCCATTTCATTGCTTTGAAATTTCACAAATAAATAATACAATTCAATAATTTTTGATACTTAAATAACAATAGAAAGATTATTTTTCAATTTTCAATAGAAAAAAATTTTTTTTTCATCATTATATATTAAAATAAAAATTTTTTTAACGCAGAAAAAATGAAATTATACCTTCTATACATTATTAAATGAATAAAAATAATAATTCTTACGTAAAAGCATTATTTTTAAATATTTAATTATACAATATAGCTAATAAATAATACTAGTTATCATTTTGTTGTTGTTGTTTTTTTTTATTTCTTTTTCCATATAATTTTTCTAAAGACCAACTGTGTACGAATTTTGTTGAATTTTGTATATACATACTTTTATTTCAGTTAAAAAAAAATTTTTAATCCGTTATTGTTCACTTTTTTTTTTTACCAAAAGACAGCAAATATTTTTCACTTTTTTTTCCTCTTCATTTATACCATAACTACAAAGTGAAATAAATTTTTGAATATATATATATTTTTTTTTTATCGCGCATTGATCCGGCAAAAGAACATAGTACCATTCGTCGATGAATTACAATTTGAAAATTTGAATTAGTAATATAGAAATGATGAAATTCACACAAATGAATAATGCCAGGCGTGTCATTTATGATCTATTTTTTTTTTTTTTTAATTTTCGTATACCCATGTGTATAAATGCGACAGAAATGTTTAAATAAAGACACGCACACGTCAAAAATCATTCAGTGAGAAATTTTGTTTTTCTTTAAATAGTAATAGAGCCACAACTAGTCCCGCAAGAGTATCGAAGGGAAGAAATGACAAAAAGAAAAAAAAAAAAAAATAGAAAACCCTACATAATTCAACTAAATTCATCATCACCTATACAGAAATCGTTATATCATTCGTAGAATATTAAATATAACGATTTTTGAAATTTTTTATTAGTAAGCGATGTTATTCCCTATTTTTAATAAAATTGTGTCATGTGGATGTTTTTTTTTCTTCTTTGTGTATCATGTATATATGATGATTTTTTTTTTCAAACAAGAGAATTAGCGGCCTAAATAAAAATTTCACCACTTTTGCTGCACCTAGTTATAATATGTAAACTCCCAATGGTCCGCGTAATTATCTGAGCTATGAAATTCAATCATAACTGAGATTTCTGTCTCTCAGCAGCATTGATATATATATATTTTGTCCTAAATGCTCTATCGAGCATCACATGTTGCCAAGACCGAAAAAATCCGAATTTTTCCCACTCGAAGATCAAGAATAATTCCGGTATTAATCAGGATGGTAAACTCGACAAGACGAATTATTTTGTTGTATCATTTGTATTAATTCTCTTCTATTCGGTCTTAAATGTCTTTTTCATTATTTTTTTTTTCTGGTTCAACGTGCCGCATTCTTACAAGATAATTGAATTTTTTTCTCATATTGAATAGTAATAATGATATTAATAGTGAAATAGCGAGCAAACTTCTAAAAATGATCTACTTTCCCCACCAGTCGGGACCGTTGCCTACGTTGCCGCCATTATTCGCTGTGTTGTAGGACGATTGGTAGCTACCACCATAGCCTCCACTACCTCCGCCACCGTATCCACCTAAATATACAGTTTTATTAGTATAAAAATTAATTTTAAAAACATTTTTTCAAGTATATTTCATCACTAATACCAAAAGAGCTTGTATTATACTTTTTTCTACTCGAAAAATTCATTTATAAGATGTATAACCCGTTCAATTCCTTTGCGTAGTTTTTTTTTTTAATTGAAATTTCGTTCATTAATAGTAATATTGAATATTTTCATGAATCAAAAGTTTTAGTATGACTATTTTACAGTCAAGGAGGAAACTATTTCAGCAATCAATCAAAACCGTTCATTCAAATTTGTTGAAAACGTGGCAACTATGTCTAAAAAAATGGCGATCTGTTGAAACGGTTATGGACCAGAGTGAAAAATATTCTATAAAATCACGGTATCAAATTACTCGCGAAAATCCGAGGTTTAATGTCCCAGTTTTTCTTTGCAATCCTTTGCCTACAACATTTTTTTTTTTTTGTTACTGATTTCTCAAGAATTGCGTCCATTTTCGGCAAGTTTTTTCATAAATTCCATAATTTTCGTGATTTTTCCGATAATTTGAATAATAAATAACCTTATTAATAAAATGACTGTAAATTAAATTTTTTACAGTAAATCTAGAATAAAAAATTTCGAAAAAAATATATTTCAACGATTTCGAGCCATAAAAAATAAAAAAATTTCTTTTAGCAAATTTAATTCGCTGAATTCGTGATATTTTTAATAATTTTAATGGTTTATAAATTCATATTATTATCAAGTGTAATAAATTTTTCGAGTGTATAAGAAAAAAAGTGGGCCTTTTTGGAATTGGTGATAATACGATGCTTACCGCCGCCATATCCGCCACCGCCAGCGCCACTAGGTCTGCTAGACGGTCCATTTCGGCTTCCCATTCCTCCTCCACCGGATTGTTGACGATAATCACGCGCACCAAATCCTCCGCCTCCAAAGCGATTGTTTCTGGCGCCACTGGACGCAGGTCTGCGGGTTCCACCCGTGTGTTTAGCATCACCGTACATATCCTCGAGCCAATATGGCAAAACCTGATTGGCCTCGACCAACAACGACACCAGGTCACGGACTAAATTGTTATTCTTCGCGTTGAAGAACGATGTGGCCACACCGGTATTTCCCATGCGACCAGTACGTCCAATTCGATGCACATACTCCTCAACATCGCCGGGCAAATCAAAATTAATAACGTGAGTTACATGAGGAATATCGAGACCACGCGCAGCCACAGCTGTAGCAACGAGAATGGGCGTTTTGCCGGCGCGGAATCGTCGCAAAGCCTCCTCCCGCTCACGTTGGCTTCTGTCTCCGTGAATGCTCGTAACTGGATATCCATGATTGGCTATATAATCTTCAAGCATGTCGGCGCCTTTTTTCGTCTCGACAAACACCAGAGTCAGCGAATCGACGGATTGCTGTGGCCCCCGAGCTAACAACAAATCCAGCAAGTACGAACGCTTATCGTGCTCCTCAACCCACACGATTTTTTGCGTTATATTCTCGGATGTCGAGCCAACACGGCCAACAGCAAGGAAAATATAATTGCTGAGAAAATCACGTGCAAGCATTTGAATTTCTTTCGGGAAAGTTGCGGAAAACATGAGAGTCTGTCTCTCGCCAGTTGGTGGCATTGTATCCCCCTCAACTATACGTCGAATTTGCGGCTCAAAACCCATATCCAGCATGCGATCAGCCTCGTCGAGAACGAGGAAACGACAATTGTGCAGGCCAATTTTTCCACGTCCAAGCATGTCAGCAAGTCGGCCAGGTGTTGCGACAAGTAAGTGACAGCCACGATCAAGCTCACGCATCTGATCGCCAATATTTGCTCCTCCATAAACGACTGCCGGTCGCATTCGCGAACGGTAGGCAAACTTACGTGCCTCATCGTAGATCTGAGTGGCCAATTCTCGAGTCGGAGCTAATACTAAACCGAGAGGATACTGCTTACGTCGTCCGGTAACATTCTGGGGAGGTGGTGGACGTGGACCACCCTCGTAAATTTGATTGAGTATAGGCACAAGGAATGCCGCTGTTTTACCGGAGCCAGTTTGCGCACAGGCCATCACATCTCTTCTATTTATAATTATAGGAATAGCATACTTTTGTACCGGCGTCGGTGTATCATATCCAGCAAGATTAATGCTGTTTTTAATAATTTCTGTCAACTTGACCTCATTGAATGATGTGATGTGAGGTGGTATATTGTCTCCGGTGGCCTCAACCGGAATATCCTCGTATTTACTAAAGTTGATACCAGTATTTCCCGTGCCAAAGAGCTCCTGCTCCATTCGCTCATCTCTGGCAGTCGGTATAGTCCAGTCGACTTCACCTCGTCCTCCTCGGCCAGAGCGCTCGGGCTCATCCTTCCATCGTCCTGCACGCGAGTCCGACTTGTTGTCCTGCCAGCGATCATTTCGTGGCTGCACGTTCCAGCGATCATTTGACACGGGGGCACCGCGATCTCGATCGTTGTATCCACCACCGGAGGAAACACGGTAATCACGTCCACTCTCTTGTGCTCGGCGATTTCGTCCACCGAAATTCCCGAAATCAGCGTCGCGATTGTTTCGAATATCTCTGTAGCCTCGATCCCTCTCGTCATCACGGGCACCACGATTGCGGTCCGACGAGTAGCGTTCGTTTGACGACTGATGATCGTCACCACCGGATATTGGCGCTGATGCCTCAACTACCACACAAAATAAAACAACAAACTATTACTCTCGTCCTTCTGACAATGCACATCAATCCAAGACTTGTGGATCACTAAATTTTATGGCTTGATGATGATAATTATTGTTTACTTACCAGGTTTATTGCGTAGATGCGGTGGAATGTAGCGACCCCCACTTGGTTGGCGGGAGTTCTGCAAGTCCAGACCAGCTAACTGTAAAAAAGAAGATAATCATTAGTCTCGTAATTTTGCCCACAACGCCGAGAAATTTAGGCCAAAAGTGTGTTGAGAATTTTACTAGTGACTTTCATCCTCACTAGGCAATAAGTTAAACTTACCAAAAAAAAATAAACATTGAATACTTTTTTTTTACATATTGCCGAGAAAAATATGTAGTTTTTTTTTTTAACGAAATATAAGAATTAAAACACGTGTAGGAAAAAGGAATGAGCATGAGAATGCATGGCGTACTGTTCCCGGAATTGATCGCCGCCATTACGCGATTTCAACGTCACGAAAGTCAAGCTAAACTGTTTGCTACATTGTATCGCAATGAAAACTTGATAAAACTCTTGTTGAAACCATTGGAATGAAAGGGAGAAAAAAATAATAATTCATACCATCAAGGAGAGTACAGGAAGTGATCGAGAATGGGTAAAATGAAGGGTGAACGGCATGCGTGTTGTATGAGCCAACGAGAAGGGAGAATGGCGGTTATTAATGGAATAATTGAGATGAATTTTGTCTTGTCTAATGAATTACCTGCTGCTCTAGACCTGATCCATTTTGGTTGGCTGCATTACTCATATTACTCCGCCTCGGTGCGTAGTTTTTTTCGTAGCTCTGTCGCGTTAAGTCGCTTTTTCGATATTACAAACGAACGTTAAAAACCTCCAAGACAAACTATTAGACAGCACACTCGCTTATATTACACACTGGCCTTAGGCAGGCTTGCCGCTCTTCTCTGACTTCTGACACAAAGGAATCTCGAGGACCCAAAACTATGTACTAACACGGAGCAACGGATAAAGGCTTGCGAGTGAGAGAGAAAAAAACGCTCTCGCCTGTATTTTATCGTGTCGACGCAACAAAAATGGCCGTCAGCGCCATGCGCAACATGGCTGCCCTACTATTTCCGGAATATCCATGACTGTCGAGTCAAGCGACCTCCTCGACCCTGTGTGTTATTATACACTTATCGATGTGTATTCCCAACAACTACAATTTCACTTCCTCTCACGCATTTATTCTTGTACATTTGTAGGAAAAAAAAAATTTTTCCATCAACGAAAAATTATTCACGTTAGAATTTTCTAAAGCTCGCGCTCTACTTTACCGACAGTGAGGATAAAAATAGGGAGAGAGAAATTGTTTGGGGTTTTCTTTGAATTTTATTGAAATATGCGCACAGGTGAGTGGAGACAAGGACGAGAAAATCGACTAGCAATCTAATCGTCTTTTTTCGTTTCTGTCTTTCCTCCACGAATTCGTCCAGTTCTCCGAGCGGCAATGAGACCAATTTTACGTCCGGCACTTGTTCCACGTTTCACCGTGGAGGCCTTACCGATATGCTGGTGGTTACCACCACCGTGAGGATGCTCCACAGGGTTCATAGCCACACCACGAACCTGGGAAAAACATTATAAATCAGTTTTAAGAAGAAGAAAAGACTGAAAAAAAGGATTTTCATCAGTTGATCTCAGTAGGAAAGTGTGTCCACACGCAAGTTCAGGTTTCAAATGTCAAAGCATCATTGATACAACTGCGGAAAAGGTCCAAAAAGTTGTTATAGATAATCACCTTAGGCCAGCAGTTGCGCTTGGCCTTGTATTTGTGGTAGGCACGGCCTGCCTTCAAGATAGGCTTGTCTATCCTACCGCCTCCGGCAACGATGCCGACCATCGCGCGATTGTTCGATGGAATCACTTTCTTAGCTCCCGATGGAAGCTTCACCCGGGTTTTCTTGGAGTCCGGGTTGTGGGCAATCACTGTGGCATAATTGCCAGATGCGCGAGCCAACCGACCACGGTCACCAGTCTTCTCCTCGAGATTACAGACGATCGTACCCTCGGGCATGGTGCCCACTGGCATCACATTGCCAATTTGGAGGGTGGCTGAGTAGAAAAAAATTCACCAGCTTAGATAAATGAATTTTCGTCTTAAAAATTGACTTAATTGACATTACCTTTTTTTCCACAGTACAAAAACTGGCCTGTATACATTCCCTCGGGAGCGATAAACAGTTCTTTTCGCGTTTTGAACTTGTAAATATCGCGGAAGTGTACAACCGCCAGAGGAGCACCTCTACCTGGATCGTGGATGATGTCCTGACAACAAACAATGGTTTTAAATTAGTAATAATTGATATAGATACTGGCCAAGGATTATTTTAGACTTTAATCTTCAGAAAGAGCCTCTAATTTAATCCTCACGGCCACTCAGAAGTAGGTGTTTTAGAAATCATCATTTTCTCAATGTAATTAATAAAAAAATATATAGATTTTTTAATTTTTAAAGAATATACATACCTTAACGACACCCTTCACGTAACCATTTCGTTCTGAATAGTCGAGTGATCGGAGTTTTGGAGCTCCCTTGCGTTTTTTCGTGTGAGATCTGAAGACAGATCCAGCACCTTTACGTTGGGCACGAATAACACGACCCATGGCTCAATCCTGTGCAAATAAAAAATTATTTTCACTATTAAACACCGTGATAACTATTGAAAAAAACACTTGAAGCGTAAAATGTGGATGTGTAAAAGAGGTTAACCTCTACACTGACAGAATCATGAAATTCTTAGGTTAAACACACGAAATCCAGTGAAAATAACAGTTAAAACACAAACTAAATAACTTGAACAATATTTAAAATTAGATTTAAGTAGCCGATGCATTATTATTGCAATAATTTCAATGGATTTCGAAGATAGACAGTCAATACCCACGTACCTATGCGGTCGCGAAAGAATAGAAAGAGAGATCACAGGCAAAATGGCGTTTACGTCATTTTTCTAGAATGATCGTAAACTGCCACCTATAGGGAATATTTTTTAAATGTTTGTTAAATTTGCTGGTAATGTTGGATTCTAGATTTCCCACCATTTAAATTGATTATACTAGCCAATGAAACCGGTTTTACACATACCGCAAAGCCGCTTGAACATCAGGCACGACGTGACAGTTGCAAGTCAACATCATCGACTTTCATCAGTTCATCAACAGCCATTAGCCGCTGAAGTGTAATCCTAGTCAATAAAAACTAAGTATAAATCCTTCGAAATTTATAAAATATAATATTTATCCACGACAAAATGGTTCTCGAGGATTATAAAGATTTTGTGGCATCGACAGCGGCAATCTGCACGATGGGTCATATGTTATCAGGAACGTAAGTGATTTTTAAAAATTCCTTCTTCTAATATGATTGAACCAATCTAATCAGTCAGTCTATTTTTGTATCTAAGATATCACTTATTCCCCGCTAACCTTGAAATCCTACACACCCTCGTTGCAATGATGCCGCCGGAACTGATTAATTTATACTCACAAATCATCATCATCTATCAAAGCTATAAGATATGATTTGATCACTCATATCCTCATTATGTTTATCTATTTATCATAAATTTTCGAAATTTACAGATTGGTATGCAAGGATATTTATAAAAAAGGAACAGCCGAGGGATTTGATGCCAAGCCTTTCGTGGGTGGCATAGGAATGTGAGTATAATTTACTACTCAGCACATTTCATACCTATCAATTTGTTTTTTAATTAGTTAAATTGTCTTTTATTAGTGGAATTCTCATGCTGCAGTATGCCTTCATTCTCAACGATTCGGCGATGATTACGGTGAATTTATTTGGTCTATCCACCAGTATTTTGTACGTGATTGTTTTCTACATTTATGCAACGAATAAGGTAATTTGATTAATTACTAAAGTGTATACTAACCTTGAATTTTTCATGAGCATATATGCTTTATCGATTACTCATGCGATGACTTACCTACAGGCGGACATCGTAGCACTTATTGCCAAAACTGTGGGAATTGCCTCATTATTTTTGGCCTATTCGAAAATCGAAAAGTCAGAGCACATTGAGTTTCGATTTGGCCTTTTAACGACTGTTCTACTACTTCTTCTTATTTCTACACCACTCATGAATCTGGTATGTACATTTTTATCTCATTAGCGACGTAATATTCATCACGCGCGCACCTGTCACCAACTAAACAACAGCACTCTTATGCGCCTCGTCAATATACACAGGGACAAGTGATAAAAACCAAGTCCACCGAGATTCTACCGTTTCCAATGATTATAATGGGCACAATTGTCTCATCTCAATGGCTGCTCTATGGCGTAATTATCGACAATTCATTTATTGTTGTAAGTATATATTTTTATCTCTGTTTATTCAATCAATCAATGTTGTTTTTTAACTCTCTGTTTTTGTTTCAGTTTCAAAATGCTGTTGGCCTAGGATTGTATGCAATACAATTGTCTTTGTTTGCAATTTTCCCATCGAAATCAGCAGCTACGTCACGAAGTGATGTAAAAGAAGATTAAAATCATGTTATTTGCACTTACAAAATCAAGCTGGTCTTGATTTCGTACTAAAAATACGTAAATTTTCAAAATTTTTTCACTAACATAGATAGCAAAATTATAGATAAGAGTTAAAAACTTTTTTTTTTGTCATAAAAGTTATAATAATTCTATATTTCTATTTTTGAATCTATGCATAACAGTATTTTTCTCGTATATTTATCGTCGAATTATTCGCACGAATGTTGTGCAAATTCTGTGACCTTGAAGTCTTCCAGATAAAAAAATAAAAAATTTATTTATCAGTCGTTTTTTTTCCCGCCATTTCTACATTACCGACGCGCTCGTTCGCGGCCATCTTGGTTGATTCGCGTCTAGATGAAATTGCGCAGTCAAAGAAAATACATATATATGTATAAACAATAGACAACGCCGGCATATTCGTCGTTGTTCTTGAGAATAAGAGAGAACACCGGGAAGTGTTTTACAAAATTAGCGCTTAATTGGCAAAGCAGTTAATTGGTAATAATTATCCTATTAGGCCCCTGATAAAAAACAATTTACAATGGTTCAGAGAACTCACGTTAACGGGAAATACATGGCTGATCATATCGGCGCGGATGTCGTGCTCGAGGGCACCATAACCAAGGTAAAAAAAATATTTCTACATCATTCAAATCATCTACTTTACCTCTGTGAATAAATAAACCGTTTTTTTTTGTTATTATTAGCTAAGTACTGATGCTCGAAATGTTGAATTGACAACATTTGACGGGGTTAAAGTCAATGTAGCACTGAACGAAGCTTTTACGGACGAGGCAGCTGGAATAATGCAAGTTTTTGGAAAAGTTCAGACACGAGCAACACTAGCTGCAGATTCGTACGTTTGTTTTCCACCAGAACAGCCGGATGACGTGGAATTCGGTATGAAAACATCTTATATCCTCCAAATAATTAATTAAATTAACCTCCATAACAAATTTCAGACCCGACAGATCACAATGATTTGATGGATGTGCTGCACGTGATGAATTCTTCAAACATAATGGCAAAAACTGATGTGATTGTGAATGACGCCGTGGAAGTAAATATGGCAAATGAACACGACATTCCCGACAATGAATACTAACCGCCCCCGACAAATCGTTCAATTATGCAACTGAAAAATATTTATCTACTCAAATCAAAGTAAAATAAGTCACGATATTTTCCATTTCATATTAATATTGTACATTATTTACATAGATGTAGTTGTAATGACATAAGAAGCATCCAACGAGAAACAGCGACAGGTGCACGAGGTAACAGGGCACTCTGTGTGTTGACCGAACCAATATTCAATGTGATCTGTATGACCTCCATGCCGGCACGTTTGACACCACGTGAACCAATTACTGAACTCGGTGAGTCTGTTGTCCTCATCATTGCGATTCGGATTGCTGGTTGACGATTGAAAACCACTCACGGTGCCCATGTGCATGAGGCAAATACCACAACGAGGCAGAGGCTTGCGACAATTCGGGCAAGAGGACATTTTTAATTTATTCGACGATCCTCCCAGTCTTCCAAAGGGTCCTCGACTTCGGCTCAGACCCTGCATAAATGCTGAGATACTTTTTCCGCAGAAATTACACGAGATATAAACCTGTTGAGGTGGTTTGTCACTGCGCGATGATCGCATGGCAATATTAAAGTGAGCACGTTGATTCCACATCTTCCAAGCGTCCAATAATTCTTGATAACTCGCAATCCACCACTGTACCTGATTTTCCTGCAGTAATTTTGGCGATAATGCGCGTATTGCAATAACACTGCAACTCTGTACATCACCGGTGATCTCTAGATATCGATTTAGCAGTTGAATTCCTTCAAATGTTGCACCAGTAAGTAAAAAACCAGCGAGATCACCCTCTTCAGTCAATTTTTGCGTGAGTTTTTTCAAGTACTCACATAATTTACTGTCAGACAAAAACATCAGAGCAAATGCCACTCGATCCTCCACTGCAACACCATTTTCATTAAGTACATTCTCATAAGAATCATTGTCAGCCGTTAGAAAACTAAAAGTAGCACGTAAATATGGATCTGACAATTGAGATCGTGATTTCAAGCATAATTCACGCCACATGCTGTTTTTATCTTCAGAAAATCCCGACAATGCCATAGCAACAATGCTCAAATTTGTTGCTGATGATACTTTACTAGCACCGCGATTTAAAATATCTATTGCTTGACGCAAACACAAATTAAATACCGAGATTGCCGTGGCACGCGCGTAAGCACCTTCTCTCTCAAGTCGCTCGAGAAAAACATTGTTATAAAGAGAATTCGAGTCCTTGTCAAAACGCCAGCCACACAATTGCAAAGCTTTGTCACGATCGGGAGATCGATAGATTTTAGCCGTGTGAGTGACTCCAATTTCACTCCACGGCCTGTGAACGAGTTCAGACTTGATCAATCCACCACTACCACCATTTTGTCCATCGAGCTTTAAAACAGTTCGAACACCCGGATGATTGCTGTCAACCGAGGAAATCACGCCGTCCTCCACGAGTGTGCGACTTAAATTCAACCAGTGCCAGAGATTTTTCAGGGATTCATTCTCGGCCAAGTCGCCATTTTGTGTAAACTCTGGAAGCAGTCCGTACTCGGCGAGTGCGCGCTTCTTCGTCAGCACCGCGATATCATCGAATCCTTTGTAAATGCTATCCTTACTGTAGACATACTTGAAAGCTTTGGAAGCGTGATTCCACGCGAGGTGTGATCGCGTCGACCAGTTGACGGTAATCCGCTCGTAGACGGTGTAGTCGATGAGGCCGGCGGATGAGATGGCGAGGAGTCTGTTGGCGTGTGTCGGATGCCAGGAGAAGCTCATGAGGTTGGACGTGTTGGAGGAGGGCGGCCAGGAGGGTACAACCGTTCTCTCGAGAGCTCCGGGCTCTGTGTCCTCACCGCTACCAACGCCGCAAGGCTGAATGTCATGGAGATGCAGGGCTGTCGTGTCCTTTTGCAGAGAGCCAAGAAGATTGTGTCGAGCCGGGCACCAGAGGAGTTTGTTAATCTGTCGATTCTGTGGCAGTGTTAGAACCGGTTTTTCAAACGATCTCGTGTCCCAAATGCATATTTGATTGTCAACGTGAGACACGACGTGGTAAACGTTGTAAGGATTTACTGCCACGCCGTAGACGCACTTTGTCATCGTGGAATTGACCGTTCTCGCAGAGTCTCTGAAGTCGATGATTTTTAGCTGCTTGTTGTTAACGCCTGCGATGAGGCAACGAGAGTCATTGGTGAACCAGGCAAGAGAATGAGTGGTTTCAGACACTCCAGCCTCTGTCAGTGGTCTCTGAGTGTCGGGTTGGCTGGCAGCGTGGTGATGAGATCTGTCGGTGCTTGCACTGGACTTGATAACGTCCCACAGAAGGATTGAGTGGTCTGTACGGTATTTATCTAAGCCACAGACCAGCAAATTTCGATCGGCAGGATTCCACGCTACTGTGTTGCACTGTCGTGCGTGCTTTGGTGCTGGTGGGTGAAAAACGGGTTAAAATTCGGTTGTCAAATGGATAGTAAGTGATTAATTACCGAGTTCCTTTCCGGGAAGGCCGAGAGAATCGTATGATGTGGGTGCAAAAGTAGTCAGGACAACTTTTCCATTGGCTTGGCCCACTGCAAGCAGAATATCCTGCTCTGCTTGTGGATAAATGTCGATACATTTCACGTAATGATGACTTGAATTTGTTGCCAGCAGGTGTGCGACCGTATTGTCAGATATTTGGGTACCTGCAATATTAAATGTAAGCTTAAAAATTCGTAATGTTTCAATGATTAATCAAAGAGGGAATATAGTAAATATTTTTACATGATCGCCAATCGGCATCTTTGACTTGTGCCACCTCGTACAAACTTATTTCCGTGCCCCAAGTGATGAATTTATTCACGTGCACTGGAGACCACAAGACTTCTAGCTTTGGACTACTCATTGTAGTATTCTTAAAAGTCCCGTATTGTATACAAACGTATGTTTACATTTGGTAATGCAATGATAACTCCGTCATCATCACAAAAAACACACAATCTCAAACAATATAAGCAGCGCCGCCATGCGGCATGCGTTCATCTCGACGAATGTTTCTGGTAATAATAAAAATTATACAAAACAAATCTGAGAATCGTTTAAATAATTTGATATTATTTATATTAATTTACAATTATATCCATTTAAAGTTATATTTTGTATCCAACTAATCTAGTTGTAAAATTATAAAATAGTTCGTAAAATTCAAACCAACGTACGCCATTTTGAAATTTGGTGACTGTTTGTTGTGTGTTAACTCTCGGTGGGTAAAGTAGAAAGGTTATCAACAAACTTTTAAAATAATTTGGAGAGAGGGAGAGAACACACACACACACACACATCAGATCAGCCGAGAGCGCGACAGTGTGTGCAGTGTGTTGGCGTTAACGAGTGTGTACCTATCAAGAGTTTTACAGTTATTCTATTTTTCAAGGTACTTGTTCAATTAGTCAAGCTGTAGTGATACAGTTGACTTGATTATTAGCGTGAGAATATCCTGTGTGGTAACTGTTATTTGAAATAACCCACTAACGAGATATGTTTTTTTCACGACGAGTATTTGTCTGACAACGCGGCACCGCCTTATTTTCGTTATTCATTCTCTGGATACGCCCTGAGTTTTTTTATTACTTATTTATCGTGTGCAAGGTGTTCAGTCAGTCTCCACACTGTTTATTAGAAAGCATTTCTCGTGAAAGGCTGCTCTGTTAGATCAAGAGTAGAATTACTGTCGTGGCGTCGTGCACACCTTCCACACATGATAGTCAGCATTTGAATATATATTTATTAAATTTTGTTGACAAACTGTATATAAGTACTGAATTCGGTAAGACTTGGAAAAAAAATGTTTCAATGAAATTTTTAATGCCATGGACATTCCAAGATATGACTCACATTGATTGACGAATCAATCGATTAGATAGAGAAACAATTGTGTCAGAATGTCAAGAATTTTGTACATAAAACTCAAACTAAATAATTCAATTAGTTGTTCGACATTCTTAAAATATAAATTATAAGATTTATATAAAGAAAAAAAGGTCAGAATATGATAAAAGCTTACTTATATTGATATATGGCTTCTTGTACTTGACATTTTGTTGGAGATATCTCACACTGATTATTACCAGGCACATATACTGTTCACATCCTGTGTTTCTCAATTTTAATGAGCTTCCGCGCTAGTTCATGGAGAGAAATATTTGCATAAAATATTGATGAATTGTTTAGGAGAGAAATTAAATTATTTTTTTGTTGCAGTAAAATGGCCAAAAAACCAGGAACAATTCAGGCCCTACACAAAGTTATAATGGTTGGCAGTGGAGGCGTGGGCAAATCGGCGCTGACACTTCAATTTATGTACGACGAGGTATGCCATTAATCAACTGCAAAGAAAAATTTCTCGTTATTTAATGATTTATAAATTCTTTTGCAGTTTGTAGAAGATTATGAACCAACAAAAGCGGATTCCTATCGAAAAAAAGTCGTTCTCGACGGCGAGGAAGTACAAATAGATATTTTGGACACAGCTGGTCAAGAGGACTATGCGGCTATTCGTGATAATTATTTCAGAAGTGGCGAAGGATTTTTATGTGTCTTTTCTATCACTGAAGACGACAGTTTTCAGGCTACTCAGGAGTTCAGGTATGGTTTATATAATTAATTTATCAATTTAAGTCGAATTAAATGCTTATAGAGTACAATTTTTCCCTGCAGAGAACAAATCCTCAGAGTTAAAAATGATGAGAACATTCCCTTTTTATTAGTGGGCAATAAGAGTGATCTTCAGGAGAAGAGGAAGGTCAGTTTAGCAGAGGCTCAAGGCCGATCACAGCAATGGGGTGTTCCATACGTGGAAACGAGTGCTAAAACACGAGAAAATGTCGATAAAGTAAGATTGCACTTATTCTTGATTTCTTTTTTTTTTTTTTTAGTTTTTGCTTAAATTTGCTTATCATATTGATTAAATAAATTTTTTTATGCTTTAAAAATATTGTGTTGTCACATAAAAAAAGGGAATATAATTTTTTTTTCCATTATCACAAACGGAAATTTGACATTTTTCGTGATTTTATTTTTTGGTTTTTTTACGATAACTCGGTAAATAAGGGAAATAATGAAAAATATTATTGAAGTTAAAAGATTCAGCATTAAATTATCTAAAAAAAATATTTATAAGATTATTTTGTATCTCTTTCAGTCTTTGAAATATAATTAATTTTTTTAAATTGTTATTTTTTCAAATATCTCGAAAACAAGGCAAAATATTAAAAAAATGTATTCTATATTTTTTGTAGGGAATTAAATTCTTTATTTTTGAACTCATGTAATATTTTTCGTTATCTCGTTTATTTACCGAGTTATCGATAGAAAACTACCAAAAAAAATTACGAGATTATATCTATAACTACAGCAATTCATTCATACGATTTTTGAGCATTAGTGATGATACTTTAAGATTTTTAAGTCCTTAAAAAAAAATTAATTTACCCTTTTGACTCTAGTAACGCGAATATGAGCATGATTTTTAATTTAAATGCTGTAGTATCACAATTTTGCGTTATTTGCACATTTTACAGGTATTTTTCGACTTGATGCGTGAAATAAGATCACGGAAAATAGAGGATAAATCAGCGAGTAATGGTCGCGGAAAGGATCGTGCTAAGAGGAAGAAAAAGAAGTGCATTATTCTATAGGTTCGCTGAATTTTTAGTTTTTCTTTTCTTTATGTTTTTCACATGCTTTTCATATTATTTTTACACATTCTCAATGGCCGATAATAATTCCAAATTATTTAAAATACAATTTAACTAATATAAAATTAATGATTTCAGGTGTTTTTTGATTTAATGCGTGCTATTGCTGCGCGTAAAGCTCAGGAAAATCAGATTGAGGGAGATGAGCGAAAGAAAAATAAACGGTGTTGCGTCCTTCTCTAACAAACATCAAATCAACTTCTTATATACAGCTTTCAATTTAAACTACAAAAAAAAACATAAATTAATATAACTTTTCGAATCTTGTGCAAAACTTTGACCAATGTGTTTGTAAAATCAATTTTCATATTCACAAACACACAATCACGCTTTTTCACGTTTTTTTTTTTTTCAAGTGTTTACCTGATAAAAACACATTTAAAACACACACAACAAATTAAGATTTAAATAATTTTCAATCATTCTTCGTTTCATTTTTTTGTTTGTTCGTCGTGTTTGAGTAATTTATTGTTTATTAATAATTTGATATATCAAACGTGTAAATGCTTATTTTCATTGTCACTCATCTTCGAGTTCTTCATTGACCACGTAAAAATTGTCTTAATTGGATTAATTGCACAAAAAGAAAAAAACAACATAATGTAGAGTGCTGAAATATATTTTTTTTTTTTTTCATTTAATTGCGACGATAAGATAAAATTTTATATTAAAAAAAAAAAAAAAAACTTTAAATCAAAATAATTATTTTGTCATTTTTTAAATGTTAATCTTAGTTTTCAATATAAAGTTACAATAAAATTATGTTAATTTTTCTAATAAAAATTGTTAACAAATTATTTCAGCACTTTAATTTATATATTTGTGAAAATTATTGTATCCACAATATGTAATAATTTAAGAATTGTCGGTGTGCGCTTTATTATTGACTTTTTTTGTTACGTTTCAAAAATAAAGAATACACATGATGTATTCTAATATTTGTTTTTTTTTTTCCATTTTTTATCAGTCAAGTTTATAACATTTATAATGTTAATAATTATTATAGACTGAATGAATATTATTTTATGGCTTCTTTACGATATAACTCGTACCTCTGTGATGCACAACAGTGCAAAAAAAAAAAAATATTTATAAATACACAAAAAATTTCATTGCCAACATGTTGAATTAAAATAGTTTCATTTGTAAAATAAAAGAAAAAAAAATAGATCATCACGACGTTCTAATCAGTCGGATATTTCGTTTTTTTTTTTTTTCTTTAATCTTGTTTTTCTTTTTATATATATTTTTGTACTTTCGTAGGGTTGGTCGTGCCTTTTGAGTGTTGATAAAAAATAAAGAAAAACTACTCAATTAAAAAAAGAAATTCTTTTCAATAAATTTATATAACATACAAAAAAAAAAAACGTAAATAAATCTTTTATTTTCGTCATTTTGACTCTTTTTCAATTATAAAATAGTTTATAATTTAAACTAACTCTTGATGAATTGATTAGACTATAATACAAGAAAAATGTATAAATTATAAATTCGTACTCAATTGAGAAAAATGAAAAAAAAAAAAAAAAATTTTTTTCCAGATCTTTGTAATAAAAAATAAATAATTTAATTTATGCAGTGTAAATTTGGATTTTTTAATAACCTAAATATAGTTGCTTGTCACAATTTACACAGTCTTCAGCCTGTACAAGTTGAATTCAAAGACTTTTCCCGTCTTACTTTCAACTATTGATATTCACACTGGTGTCCACAACCTGTGGGACACTGGCGATTGTTTAAAAACCATTCTCGCATATGTGCTAAGTGTCCACCGTGACTACAGCCTTGACACCATGCGTACATTCCTCGTACAACCTACAAAATCAACATCAAATTAATCATCTTTGACATTTCGTGATTTTTTTTCGGTTTTTTGCCGATAACTTGCTAAATAAGCGAAATAGTGAAAAATATCATTCTAGTTAAATAATTCAGCATTAAATTTTCTACAAAAAATGTTCTATAAGTTTTTTTGTCATCTCCCCTCGTTTTTGAAATATTACCGATATTTGAATATTCTTTTTTTTTTTTTTCAAAATATCTCATAAATTCACCAAAATATCAGAAAAATGTATTCTTCATTTTTTATAGAGGATTAAATTTTCAATCATTTGTCTCTAATAAGATTTTGCCTTATCTCGTGCTGTTACCGAGTTATTAGCAAAAAACAAAAAAAAAAAAAATCACAAAAACTCTGAAATTTCCATGAGAATTTGTGAAAAACAATTTTGTTTCTGCAATAATATGTGTATTATTAATAATAAAACTATTATATTAATGTTTAGCTAACTGACCTGATGACAAACCGAGCACAAGGCATGATTAGTTTTTTTGCATCGATCGCAAAACCAGGCAGATCTCTGCAGAGGTTTTGAGCACTGACCGCAGCAGACGTAAAAAGTCGTCGACTGTTGGCTCATCTGCGAGACCGAGGGAATCCAGGCCAGCTGAATAATCTACAACAAATAAATTTAAGCCTTGCAATCAAAACAAAACAAAAATTCTCCTATCACCTGCGATGCGACGTTGTGAAGCCGGAATTTCCGCAGTAATTCAATATACTCCAAAAGCCAGAGTTCCTGCGTCGCCTCGTCGATATTCAGCTCATTCTTGCGTTCTCCCAGCGCGATAAGTATCGACACGGACGTCTGCAGGTCCCTAATTTCCACATGATACCTCAGCGTCGCCTCAACGTGGGGAATAAAATTAAAAGGTTTGATTTTCGGCACCCAAGTCGTGTGCAGTAGCGGCGGCTGATCGTCAACGCCGGACGCCGAGTCGTCGTGAACTTCCGGGGAATTATTGGCGAACTGTTCGGGCGGTGGTGATCGATCCTGAATCTCATGACGCAGAGGAAATGCCTCCTTTGGCAATGTCCAATCACTGTCATTCTCAATCATATTGTCGGTGTAATCCAAGCCCGCGCACTCCATTCCAGTAAAGTCCTCGTCATCGAGACCGAATTTAAAATCTCCCTTAGACATTCGTTTATAGCTACTGAGAACTTTTCGATCCCTAGCGCGAATTTTCGAGAGGTAATTCGAGTTTTCCGGTGTTTCGTCGGTTTCCGTCTCATCATCACCGCCACTGACACCATCAATACCGTCACCCTGCAGCGATTTTCCATCGTTTTCATGGCCGTTAGTTTTAGCATCTTTGACAGTGGTCAAATTCAGATTATTCAGCTGAGTAGCTAAATTAATCGGGTCTTCTTTCGTTGGCGCAGGCGGTTTCATTATATTCGCGGGCACCTCGTCATAAATAATTTTTATAATATTCCACACATTGGCGATCTAAAACAAAAACAAATCAATTAATTAATTTAATAATAATGCTACTTAACTTTTTTCATGATAAAAACACAACTTACATCATCGCGCACTCCTTCCAGAGCAACTTTAGCATTGTGATCACATATTTCGCCGAGTCGGCCAGTCAGCATGTATTTCGTAGCGCAGAATCTAAACCAGGTCGGATGAGTCATGGGGTCTCTAAACACGTGCATCGTGCTCGATGCTTGACAGAAGGTGTCATTGTTTAGAGGCATTTTTTTGGCAACAAGATTTTTCGACGCCAACGTGGCATTTGGCTCGACTTTGCAAGCAAAAGCCACCTCGCCTTTCGGGCTGATGGCAATCGCGTGAGGATTCGCCTTGCTCGCCGGTCTCGTGGCGTCCTGAAAACTGTGGTGATAGAGAGTGCAGTCGCGACTAGTGGACAGAAACGACTGAGGATCGCCTCGCCACACGACGCCCGTCGGCACGTCTTTGTGCTCGTTAAAACTCGCGAAGGGTATGTACGGCCGACGAATGTCCCAAACATTGATACTGCAGTCGACGACAAGAGCACTGCTGGCTATGTGGTACTTTCTCTGCGGTCTCCAGCGGATTCTGCCCACCGAGGCGATCGTGTTGATCGTGTACTCGCACGTGGGCTTGCCCGACAAGTCCCAAATCTTGATCGTCTTGTCCCTGGACGCTGTGGCCAGCCAGGAGGTCTCTGGGTGCCAATCACAGGCGAAAATCGGTCCGCTGTGCGCGGTAAAGTGCTGAAAGTACTTGTCGGACTTGCGCAAATCCCACAATTGAACGTGACCGTTTTCAGAGACTGCTGCAAAGGTGTGCGGCTGATGCGGGGAGAATTGAACGTCTCTAACTGACTCTGTATTGCTGCGATTTATAAAACAATTATTAAAAATACTCGTGCAATTAATTGTGAAATAATTACCTGAAAAATGTCTTTACTCCTTCCTTAATCCGCAGATCAAAACACTTCATAGTACCGTCCTGTGAGCCGGAAAGAAGCCAGTGTGGCTCTGTCATGTGAAAGCTCACTTTGTTCACCGTTCTCTTGTGATCCATGAAAACATGTTCCTGCTTTGAACGCGATGGTCTGTTTAAATTCCAGAGAACGACTGCGCCATTTGTGGCTGCAGTTGCCAGTAGATGATCTGCAGATATTGAAAAATACGTAGAATTAATGTTGTTGATACAATGACCATGAGTTTCTTACCATCAATGAGATTCCACGCTACATCGTTGCAGGAGAAGTTAAGATTCAGGTTTTTCCCCACTCGTAGATTCCACGTCTCCTCGAATTTGTCGTCCAGGAGGGTGAATACTTTGAATACTAAAAAAGAAACATGTAGATATATGAATAATAGTGCGAGTCATTTGAAATGGTGAGTGTTTTTACCATTTCGTCCGGCGATGACCACTTGAGAGTTGTCTTTGTTTAGAGCCAGTGCATTAGCTGGACTCTCTTGAGTTATGAAAATAGTTCTGGAAATCATGATTGCACTTGATGCCTAGTCGTCAGCCACGTCGCAGCAGTGTTTAGATAAAAAAGCGCATCTTTTGCGGGGAAAAAAATCGGGGCTCCTTCAGGTGTTTATGCTCTCCAGTGCTATCACTCAAAGTGTCCATGTGCAGGCTATAAGTGCAATTATGAGCGCTACGCGTGAGATACAGTATTTTGGCAAGGGGTTAGGTTAGTTTTGAGAATTCGACACCCAAACAACATCAACGACGACGATACCGACGACAGCGATTATTCGAAAAGCCGGGTGGTCGAATGGCGAATTAAAAAGGCGGCCGCCGGTGCGGAAGGACTCGAATCAAACATCTACACCGCGACGATTGTCACGAATGCGCGCAAGCAAGCCACCAAAACTGTGAGGTTATGTTTTCATCTGCAAATCAGCTGGTGTGCGTCGTTATCGTGTTGTTTATCCGTGAATATAGTTGACCAGAACTATTCACATCGCGCGGCGTGGCTCAGATTGTCTAGAGTCACGGTAGTCACAATATTTTTCTCATCAACAACAAAAGACGGGTTTTTCACGTCCTGTAAACTCGTTGTGTTGTATTTACATATTCCGATTCTTAATTCTTCTTTGGTTCAGTTTTTAGCATAATTAAATCATCGTCGAGTAGAATTATAAAAATGCAAAAGTTCGAAGAGCATTCTCAAATGTTTAGAAGGAATGCACGTGTCTGCGGACTGAAATATCGCCTCAAACATGGTTCACCAAAATTGCTCGTTGCAATACGAGAGGTTAGCATTTATTATTTTTCAGCATTAATCTTTTTATTAACGATAAAAATGAATTTTGCAGAAATGTCGAGATAAAATGCGTCAAAATCGTCATGAACTGTTTAATTCACATCGTTTTGGAGTTACTGACGATGAATCAATGCAAGAGACCTTGACCGAGCTTGTGAGGAAAGAATTGAGCGATTTTTCAACCATGGTCATCGATAACAACAGTGAGGATAAGGTTTTTTGGTCAGATTTGACTCAAGAAGAGATAAGTGAAATTGAGGAGGAAGTTCTCAGAGATCAAGGTATTTTTTTATTTTTTTCTCATCTCAATATTTCACTGAAACATTGGCATCTTGCAGAGCAATGGATGATGGAAGAGTATGAAAGATTCTTGAAGTACGAGCAAGAGCTGACGAACAGATACAGCGAGGATCTGATGAAGGATCAGGTGACTTGTCTTATCTGCGAAAAACATCTGATTGTCGAGACTCCAAATGGACTGTATTGTCCGGGTTGTCATTTAAATTTGCCTGGACAGTCGATTGGCGAGTTGAGCAATGGTGTAAAAAAACAATTAAACATTCACAGTGAAAAATGCTCACATCAACCGACGTTTATCACGCTCACTGATAGCGGACAGTGTTCTCTGTATTTAATGTGTGATCCATGCTCGTCTTTTACTCCAATGAAATGAAAGTATTTATCATAACAAAATTTTCATACATTTCAACGGCTACTGTCTAAATTTTCATGCTCAATAAATTATTTTTTTCGAAATAATTTTCATTTTATTTTTTTTTTCCGTTTCACATTGCAATACAGTGTGTCCTGCACGTATTAACAAAAAGAAAAGTATAGTATTTTATCAGCGAAATTTCAATTACACTTGGTGTGCATTTTTTAAAAAATTTTACAATGTTTAATATAAATTGCAGCGGCATATTTTTACTTGATTATGTTAAATCACTGTTTTAATTACAATTTTTATAAGAATTTATTTTTCTATGCTATATCTAATTCTCTGGTCTAATTGCAATTTTGCACATTTTTATTGACTTGTTTTATCCGATTTATTTCATTGTTTCATTTTTTTTTTTCTCTTATTATTAATTTTTTGTTCTCCTAGATAATCATTAGCATCAACTTACGATGCTATATCTAATATGGTTTTTCTGCTTGTATAGGTTTTGTTGCTAACTCATTATCAACTTGTGAGTCAGTAATACTAGTGTATTTAGAAAATAACTGACATTCATTTGAACAAGGCCTCGAGAGTAATCACTATTTCTCAAAAACCACGAAAAAAAAAAAAGAGGTTTTTTTCTTTTGGGATAAGTAAAATGTTTTCACGGGAAAAATTTATCATTTTAGCCAAGGGTCATTTTCTATAATACAGATTTCAACATTTCCTCATATCACTTCAAACGTCATTTAACCGTGTAAAAAAAAATTTTTTTCGACACTGCCACAGTATCGAAATTCTAGCTTCTATACATATATATATTTTTTTTTACTTATTTTATAACTAATTACCATATTTTATTGAATTATTGTGCCGTTACCGTTTTGGGAGGGTGATTTTTTCTCGTCCGAATTCCAATGTAGGTATTAGTGGCCCTTGGCGGCCTCTTTAGCTGCCATAATCAGAGGCGTTAGTGAGGCAAGTGGCCTGGCCAACTTTAGAAAAGGATGCTGAAAAATTTTTAAAATTTTTTTCATAAATAAATTCATATTTTCACATTAGTACACCTACCCGCCTGAGAACGTAGCTTGTGAAGGCCCCAGAGAAATTTAAAATGTTATTTCTTTTAAATTTGAAAAACAAGAAAAAAATAATGAATTAATTGTTTATAACCGGATTAAAGAAATTTTATTTCGTTTAAACTGAGGGTGATTTACCGTTCAGCGCTCAAGAACTAAGTTTTTTGACGATTCGACATTGTATTTTGGCTTTATTTGCAATATTTTAATATTAAAAAATCTAATAAATAGTTTAGAAAGTTTTTTGTTTAGATATACGACGGTTAACTCGTCAAAAATACGGAAAATCGTGCTGACTTGCGTGTCCGTTGTGTCAAATTTTGTACAAAAATTTTACAATCTGAAACTATTCCTCAGGCGGCAGAAGTACCTTAATGCCATCATACCTTCAGCAATTCGGATGCTGCTGATCGTTTTTCCACCTCCACTTCCAAACATTGGTCCAGAAAGTCCTGGAAAATTCCCGATAACTTTTCCTTCTCTTTAATCTCAGGTTTGCCATTAGTAGCGATGAGATACAGAGCTCTCAGAGGGTTTTCATTCAAATACGGTGGCTCACCCTCGATCATTTCAATTGCCATAATTCCCAGTGACCAGATATCCACCTGAAAATATAAAAATTCAATAAATATTCCATTTTACATGACAATTACAGAGATTTTTTACTACCTTTGGGCCATATTGCTTCCGCGTGACGACTTCTGGCGCCATCCAATATGGCGTTCCAACCATGGTCGTTCTTTTACTCTGTTCCGGCGATATTTGTGCACAAAAACCAAAATCCGTGAGTTTTACCCCACCATCCAGACCCAAAAGTATATTATCAGACTTAATATCCCTGTGAATGACTTGATTGCAGTGTAGAAATTCGAGAGCTTGTAAAACCTCTCGACAAACAGCCGCAATTTGTCCCTCATCCATGCAAGTCTCTGTTACAACGTCAGTCAAGCTGCCACCAGGTAAATATTCCATTACTACCCACAATTCCTCGCCTACAAGGTAGCTATCGAGATAATTCACAACATTTGGATGCTTATTTTCTCGCATAACCAGAATTTCATTGATTATTAATTCTTTTTTCGGCTGTTGCGATAAATTCATCTGCTTTATTGCAACCTCCATTCCCGTGGATGTTTCTATTGCCGTGTAAACCGTGCCAGAAGCCCTGCAGAAGAAATAAAACAAATTAATTCACTCGCGTATTTAAATGATAATCTTTGTAAAAACACTTTTTTGAAGTAATTTACGAAATATTGGTGAGAAAAAATGGTTTTTCCGGTGCAATATCCTCAAATATATTATTTACCCTTGTCCAATTTTTTCCATTTTAGTGTATTTCCTATTAGGATCACCCACGCTAACGATTGTCCTCAATTTCTCCAAAATTTCATCATCCGACATTTTTTTCTTTCGCGCCTTGTCGCTTTGCGCAGGCCGTGATTGATCAGTGGCAGTTGCCGTTGGAGTTGCCTGATTTTTATTTCTATCCAGCTGCGATGGGTGCTGAGGCTGTGGAGTGCCATTTCGTTGAGGAGAACCGAGAGACGTCGGCGGAGTTGGAGGCAGAGGCTCCTCCTCGATAGGCTTGGTGTACTGCAAATAGAGTAGCCATCAGTTATCGGTAGTTTTTTTTTAGGATTTTGCCGATCTTACGATGGATTTCGTGCGCTCAGGGCGAGCAGAGATCGGCGGTGGCGGTGGCTCGTCCTCCTGCTCCGAACTCGTGGCACAGGCGTCCGTTGGAGTACTGCTCGGACTACTACTGCTCACTCTGTGCAAGCCAAAGGTATTTTTAGCCGCGGGTTATCAATGAACACTGCCAGGAAAATGGTCAATGACTTGCCTGCTCAGTGACTGCTGAGAGTGCGAGCTGCCAGACGCTTGAGACATTGCTTGACCTCGCAAATTTCCCATTCCGAGGCTCACTCCAATCGCCATACTTCTCGGACTGCTTGCTCGCTCGATCGGAGCTGCAAAAAGCACATTAGATTCTAAATATATTTATTGAATGACCTTTATAGAGATTAGAATTATATTTTACGTACCAACAACTCCGACCATCTTTGTCGTTGTCATGTATTTCGATCCCTTCGCCTCCTTGCTGCTGCTGTCGTACCAATTCAATACGTCGAGCACGGCCTGTGGATTTTTTTTCTGCTCCTGCTTGCTGATGTTGCTCGACATCAGTAGTCTCGCCCATGCTTCTGGCATTCCCTGCGATTTTCGTCATTATTTGAATAATTAGTTGAACAAAAATTTCGTTTTAAAACGCGAAGAGACTCTTTAAGTGATAAAAAACACATGCATTTCGTTGAAACGTTTTTTTTTTTTCGATGCATCGAAAAAATTTGTCAGATTTAAATCGCCGGGCCATCAATAGGTTGATTGGCAGAGCAGCTTTTCCCCGTTTCATTCAAATCTAATACAATTTTTTCCATGCCATATTTAGAGATTTTTATAATATTGATTGCGACAAAACTGACGGTTTTTTTTTTTTATATACAGTTTGGTTGGATTGTGTTGGATAAAGCCACGTTGACTAAAGCTTTTGTTACTCATTCATCTATTGAAACTAGAGGGAATGCATTTTGATATAAACTGATATATCCAAATCGGAATTGGCAACGTAAAAAAACCGGTTGGAAAAAATTAAAATTGACAACAACAAAAAAATGTTTAAAAAAAAAAACCAGAAAAATCTGTGATCATTCGAGTTTACTTACTTTTAATGGCAGCTTGAAAGAAATACGTGTTGGAGTTAGTTTTTACACGTGAGAAAATAATAAATTATAAAAAGCATTAGATAAAATTACAAAAATATTTTTTTATCATTTTGTGAAAAAAAAAAAAAAATTTTTTTTCTCAAGTATTTACAGAAAATTCACAAGATTTTTATCTAAATTTCTATAGTGTAAATTTCTTGTTGCAGCTAAAAATATATTTTTGAAAATTCCCAATTGAATTTTTTCCTTTTTTTTTTTTAGTTCGTTCTCTTCATACAACAGCAAAGCAGCAAGCCAAAAGTGCATTTTGAATAAAATAATCAACAGTATATATCCTGTCGCTATAACCTACCGTAAATTCACCGGTAACAGCATCAAATCCCACATGAACCGTGTGTTCAAAATTTGTGGGATAACTTATATTAGGCTTGTCCTTATTTTCCTTAACCTTCATTTTACCCTTGAGGGTTTTTTTCTTTCGTTCATCCGAGTCTGGTTCCTTGGGAAGTGGACGCATATCCACAGGTAAATTTGGCGTCGACTCACCCCTGTAGAGAAAAATAAAGCAAAAAAATAAATAATTACACATCAATGCATCGTCTAATAAATTGATTTTTTAAAAACATATATATCCCTGCATTTCAATATTATATATACACAGTGTCTGTTGGAATGATATTTTTAGCCAACACTAAATTAGTGTCTCTCTGTTCATCTATTTCTGTGTAGAATCAACTCTGTCTCCCTCGCTTGCATTATTTAAGTGTGCCTATAGCACAAAAATGAAAACGCAAGAAATACAGACTCAACTCTCTGTGCCCAGCGTTAGAAATAAATTGTCAGAGAGCATTTGATGCTGTTAAAAAAGAAGATTTTTACCTATTAGAGGTGAGCCTGACTGGGGGTGCAGGTGGTTTATCCTCTTCATCCGACATGGTTGTTTTTCGTAGCTCGAAATGCTCCAAGAAGCTTTGCCGCGGTTGGCAGGCCGAAAAATCCAAAAAATCACGTACAAAACTGAATAACAATCCTCTGAGGAGTTTTGTTACGAGGTGTCTGCATTCATTGTCTGGATGCAGAGGTGATTTTTAGCGCCTGTGTCTGCCAGGGCACATGTCGAGCTGCTGCAGGATGCCGGAAAAATCAGAAATTTCTTGTATCACAGCCGAGGAGAGCTCTGGACAGGTGGCGGCTGCACTTGTGCATGGAAAGCCTCCAGTTGCTTTGGATAAGTATTGACTTTTCACAATCCATTAATGCCCAGCTGCAGATGTGGAAGTTGACGTTAATGATTAAATTGAGTTAAACATTGGAAGGTTGGGAAAATGTATAGATATTGACGGAAGAATCGATGAATTAATCTGACGTGATTGGAGTGTCGTTGCCAAGACTCGCGGACTCGCACACACTTGATAATTTTTTTCCCTTTTTTAATATAATAAATTCAGGGCCACGACGGATTTGCGGATTTGTGAAGATTGGGTCAATGTCGATGCACAGTCCACCCTCGAACGGGACAGCCCGGCGCCCTCGAGTGTGATTCACGCAAGTAACGGGCGGACACCCCACTGCACTCGAGAAAAAAAAAACAACCTCCTGGTTACCCGAGCTGCACGAACTGTTTTTTGTTGCGCTCGCGACAAAGGCCACTTTCGGGCTTCGGCACACACACTTGGAGCACGCGTTTTCAACGCGCTGATTTCCAGACACGAGAGTTCAGGGGAAAATGGACTGATAAGGAGTATATTTGCCTGATTCACCGCCCGCCGCCGTCGTCGTCACGATCCTCCTCTTCTGGCACACACTACACACAGGCGCCTTCTTTCCTCGTTACAAGCCTATCGTCTCTCTGTTGCGTAGTCGGAATTTTTACCACACGCACAGAGAGACAGAGAGTCAATCCCTACGCCCACATGCTGCGCTTGCGTGTGTGTATAGGTTTGGAAAATGTGTTTGTGCAGCGCCATGCTCGCTTGAGAAAGTGAGCCGCTGCTGCACTGCCTTTTTTTTGCCGTTGCTACATTGGCAGCAGTGAGCGCGAGGAAAACTTTTGTCTCGTGCGCGTGAGCGGGAGGGAGACGACAAAATGGCCGCTATACTTTAGCGCCTCTCGCGGCCGTGTGACAACATGGCGGGGATTTGAATTTTTTTACCATACCCACGTGTGAAAAAAGTTCAACATTTCAAAATCTGATTAGGCGGGGAAAATGTGTCATTTTTTTCCTCGCAACATTGAGTTATAATTTTTGTGACAGTAATGAGTTTCGTAAATTAGTAAAAAATAAAATTTTAAATGAGGCCTGAAAACGTTGTAAAAAGTTTCTCAATAAAAAACATTGTGGTATTTGAGGGCCCTCGAGCGCAAATATTTATTTTATAGTACATCGTTCACAAAGGGAGCAAAAGAGGTCATTTCGACTGTGAAAAATTTACAAGGATTTACGGTCAAAATAACCTCTTTTGCAAATATATATATTTTCGTCATAGCGGGAGTAAATGGCGTTTGTGCTCCCGCAAAAACGCCATTTTTTTTTTTTGGCCGTCGTAGCGGGAGCAAAAACGCCATTTACTCCCGCTATGACGAAAATATATATATTTGCAAAAGAGGTTATTTTGACCGTAAATCCCTGTAAATTTTTCACAGTCGAAATAACCTCTTTTGCTCCCTTGGTGAACAATGCACTATTTTTTAAAGTTGCCTGAAAGGAAATCTTTGATAATGAAAAATTTCTGAAAATTCATCAGTTTGTTATTTAAATAATAAGAAATATTCTGTCAAATTTTGAATTTTTTCGGAGAATAAATTCTGAAGGTACTATATAGCTATAATGTCTATAATACGCGCCCTTTTGGCTTTTTGGCAATGCGCTGTGTAAATTTTTCTTTTTATATTTTCTACACACAATATGAATATAATTTATTTTCTTGAAATCTACGGAATTTTAAAAATCATTTTAAAACCTTGAAAATAATGTGAAAAAATTTTTTCTTTAAAAAAAAAATTTATATACAATCAAAAATACTTTATACTGCATTCAATTCTTAATCTCGAGCCTTTTGGCATAAACAATTTGCAATATTTCTTTATCTTTTATATTCAATTGGTATTTCTTGAAAAAAAAACTTTTTGTTTAATCGCTTTATCCATATACAAGAGGGTGGTTTATACCAATAATTTTCATCGAGTTCTAATATTCTGGCCAAGTATATAGAGAAGACACTTGAATGCAAATTTTTTTTAATTTTCTGCAGTTGAGCTCGACAGATACTTATCAATATTGACGCACATTGGTAGCGGGTGCACAATAGTTTTATCACATTGACACAAATTGTAGCAACCAATAGCAGTGGCTCGAGCTTCTGGCGCGTCGGCATTGCCAAAAAATCGTCGAGCGTATATAAGCTGTGAGCATACAGCAGATTAGTCACATTTCGAGTGACTCTGTTCCATTGGGAAAAGAATCAACGCCAAAATGAAGAGAATGCTGAGCTTGGTGCTGACGCTGATGGTTCTCTTCAGGATCGGTGAGTAAAAAAAAAAACTCCCCGCATTCTCGAGTATCGCTTCAATATTCACGCTTTGTTCCTATATCAACATATTAATGAAAAAACGGGAAACTCATATTTGCTCGTGACAAGTAATATTTTCCGTTCGACTGCGATTTTATGGTTGCAGACGGAGGGCAAAGTCAGGATATATTCCAGTGTCCATCAACCGAAGAAAAACTTTATGCTCATCCGCATAATTGCCACCAATTTTATTCGTGCGGGATCGGAGTAAAAGCTCTGATGAATTGCCCGAGTGGCCTGGTGTTCAAGTAAGTCAAAGAAAAATAAATCTCGATTCTCCCGAACAAATACAAGCACAAAGAATTATGCATATATGTCGAATACCTGTGTTATTTTTTACAGTGTTGAAAAACAATATTGCGACTGGCCAGCTAACGTTAAATGTTCATCAGATGGCGTTCGAGAACTCGAACATCAGGAACCGTAACGGGGCAGTAAGTTTTCCATTCCTCCCAACAGAGTTTCCTCTGTATAGCCTTCCAATCTTTCGATTTTCATTAAACTTCCCCTCTTTTTTAATTCCTTCAACGCAGATTTTATCTTTTTGTGACCCATCGATCTAAAGATTTTTAAAAATTCATAATTCTCTTGGGTAGGCGTTTAAAGTATTCGCTTGTCGACCTCGAGGCTTTGGTTCTTGACAATGTGCAGACAGTTTTTGGAGTGCTAGCTTTAAAAAATATTGAAAATAAAAAAATTAATAGAAAAAAGAGAAATAATTGATATATAGAAAAAAAGCACATTTTTTCCAGATAGTTAATTTTTTTTTTTATTTGTTATACTTTTATTCTTACTGTCAAATAGGAGTAGAAAAATCAATTTTAATTTTTAAACTGTATACACGAGAATTTTTTTTTAAGACTATTAGTGACACATTTTGTGAGTCTCTATACATTTATGGGTACCGAGAGCAAACACGGCCATACTGCGCAAATACGGGGTGTGGAATAAATAGAAAAATTAATCTATTAACTTATATAAGGCGAAGGAATTTTTTTAGTGCTTCCATCTGATCAAATATGAATCTGTTGATGTTGCACAGCAAAATCTATGTATTATTAAAATACTCTATCGTTTTTAGAGAATTTAAAATTTAATTTAATACCGTTACATCGTTGCTTTTCTTCATCATCCATCAGAGTACTACATTCTACTTTCGTTGTTTTTCAGCACGCCATCATTTATAATCAAGACGAGAAATACTACGATCATTAAAAATATATACGCTGTAAAGTTTGAATAAAGATTTAGTTGAAAAAAAAAAATTAATTCAATTTCAGTTAATTATGGATAATGTACAGGATATAAAAAAAATTATTTAATTTAGTCTTCCTTTTCCTTGGCCGTCACAATGTATAACTCTGCAGTATACAGAGCATAATATATTAGGAATCATCAAAATAACAAAATCCCGAAGACTCCAGCGGTATAATTAAAATTCAAGGAGCTACATTAAAGAAAATTAATTTATGTAAGTAGTTATTTAAAAAAAAAAAAAACGAATATTTTATATTTTCAACGAAAAAAAATTTAACTTTTTTATATATACCTCGTTCTACAACATTCTTTTTTATGTATGTAATAGATATTTATCAAAAACACTTAAAAACACATTTTTAGATAAGATGTAATGGAATTTTTGTGTGCGCAGAAAAAAAAAATTCGTAAAATGACGTTTGAATTTTTTTATGTTATTGAACAGCATA
This sequence comes from Macrocentrus cingulum, assembly GCA_002156465.1. NCBI lineage: Eukaryota > Metazoa > Arthropoda > Insecta > Hymenoptera > Braconidae > Macrocentrus > Macrocentrus cingulum. Next base: position 3,731 of record MVJL01001353.1, on the reverse strand, counting down.
AATTTTTTATATATTTAAACACTCAAATATATCGCATCACTGTAAAAGATATGTGAATTTTTTCTAGCAAATTTTTATAATAGAGAATTTTTTCTATATGAATATTTTTTAAAAGTTTATTTTTACAATAACTCGCTAATAAAAATTAAATAAAATTAGCGAAAATTAAATTTTCGATTTTTCGTAGGTAGTTTTTAAAGAAATTTTCATATTTTGAGAATGCTCTACTTGTGTTATAAAATATATCTTGAATAGAAAACAAATTGTCAAGAAACCTCACAATTTTATTTTTTTTTATTTTATTCTTTTTATTTATCACTCTACACATTTTTTTAAAACAATTAAAGTTCCGTTTTTTATCTAATCTATTCCTAACTTGTGAAAACTGATAAAATCGGGGCCTGTATCCGATTGCAGGCCTCCACTACTTTTAAGCCCCACCGACCAATGTAATCCCAAACAAAAGAAATAAAAAAAAAAATAAAAAAAAAAAAAAACTGATAAAATCCAGTTTCGCCCCACTCATAATAAAATCGAGCCAATGAATAAAAAATAAAACGTAAATTTATTTCTATAAGCTGCTACTGTAAAATCAACGTAAAACATCACTATTGTAAAAAAATTATAATATAAAATTTATTATTTCAAACATCTTATAATTTATATTATTTAAATGACAAAATATTGCAAAAAATTCGACATTTTTTCGAAGGAATTGTCTATTTTTATAATTTTTACGCGTATTACGACATGTTTTCACAATTGAATAGTACATTGAGCACCTAGGAAGAGAAGTGAGTCTATATACTTTTAACGTGGAGCGCGATGTTCATAAGAACAACGTATACACTACGGAAAAAACCCACTCTACGAGTAGGCTTTGCACGTACTTCCCATTTTTGAAAATTCACCCTGAATTCAATTGAATTCTTCTTAAATTAATATTGTAGTAATACTAATTTCATACACAGTAAGGCGAAAAACACCTGAAATTGTCAAAAATACCTCAAAATTTGGACACAGAGATACATGACGCTACTTTTAATGTCTAGGCACTGTTTTAGTGTCTGAAAACGGATACTAAAAGCGAAGAAAACATGGTTGCGGCGGATAAACATATATATACGCTCTTTACAATAAGAAGAAAAATTTTTTTTGTACTCACAACGTCAAGTGCAAGGTTGATGAGCCCGATTATAAAATTTCGCCACTGCTCACCGCACAGCGTGAACAAAAGCGACAAAAATATATAACATTGAACTCACCCGAAATATCATCTTTATACAGCTGTAAATTTCTTTTCTAAAAAGGTCTTTTAAAAATAATTTCTATTTGCAGTATTTTTGAAGATATTTTGACTTAAAATTGCAAAAAAATTGTGATGTATACATAATACACTCTTCTGGCAGTGAAAATGCGACGTGTAAATGAGAAAAAACAAATTTGTTTTTCACATTTTTAATACACAACCAGTATATTTGATTTTCTGAAATCTATTGAATTTTGAAAATCATGTTGAAACTTTGAAAATGTGAGAAATTTTTTTTTTTTTCTCTTCAAAACAATATTTTATGAATTTTTTTTTCTAAAAAAAGTTTATATATGCAATAAAAAAAATACTTTTTTTTTGGTATGAGCAATTTGCAATATTCCCCATATAATATATGGAAAAAAAGATTTTCGAGCTATTTCTTCTACAGCACCTTTTTCATTCTCAACATATTACGGAAAGGTCATATAATACAAACTGGCCATTTTCAAGCTTACTTCTTTAATATCTGTGGATTATGCTCGAATTCTCTATTTTATTCAAGTTCATTGGGTATTTCTTGGAAAAAAATTTTTGTTTGATTCCTTCATCCATACAAAAGTAGATATACTAATAATTTTCATCGAGTTTCGATGTTCTGGTCCAGTAGAAGGGGCCATTTTTGTCAAGTTTAAAAAATTGTGTTAAAAAACACTTCAGTATAAAATTTTTTTTTTTTTATTTTTAGCAGTTGAGCTCGACGGATGTTTATCTATTGACGCACATTGGTGACGCACAATAGTTTTATCACATTGACGCAAGTTGTAGGAACCAATAGCAGTGGCTCGCGCTTCTGGCGTGTCGGCATTGCCAAAAAAATCGTCGAGCGTATATAAGCTGTGAGCATACAGCAGACCAGTCACATTTCGAGTGACTCTGTTCCATTGAGAAAAGAATCAACGCCAAAATGAAGAGGATGCTGAGCTTGGTGCTGACGCTGATGGTTCTCTTCAGGATCGGTGAGTAAAAAAAAAACTCCCTGCATTCTCGAGTATCGCTTCAATATTCACGCTTTGTTCCTATATCAACATATTAATGAAAAAACGGGAAACTCATATTTGCTCGTGACAAGTAATATTTTCCGTTCGACTGCGATTTTATGGTTGCAGACGGAGGGCAAAGTCAGGATATATTCCAGTGTCCATCAACCGAAGAAAAACTTTATGCTCATCCGCATAATTGCCACCAATTTTATTCGTGCGGGATCGGAGTAAAAGCTCTGATGAATTGCCCGAGTGGCCTGGTGTTCAAGTAAGTCAAAGAAAAATAAATCTCGATTCTACAGAACAAATACAAGCACAAAGAATTATGCATATATGTCGAATACCTGTTTCATTTTTTACAGTGTTGAAAAACAATATTGCGACTGGCCAGCTAACGTTAAATGTTCATCACATGGCGTTCGAGAGCCCAAACATCAGAAATCGGAAAGGGGAGGTAAGTTTTCTACTATCAGGGTTATTTTATCATGCAGCTGACGCAAATTCTTACCTATCAGATATTCCAGAAGATGATATCAACCGCGCAACCGAGAGCTCTGAAGAGGCGTACGGACAAACCTTCCCAGAATATTTATACGAGTAGGACATTCTACCAATAGTTTGTCTACCAGCGTAATTTCTCCCTAGAAATTTTCTACCACGGTAGAATTAGCCCGCGAGAGACCTCAGCCGGAGAGAATGGCATATCAGTTTTGTTTGTATCAAGTTTAAAATGGGTCACGTATGTAATCTTTGTCAAAATACAGTTGTCTCAAAAGTTATTATATACCATGTGTGATTTCTGTTAACGAGTATTTTTAACCAAAGTGGAATTTTACCAAATAATTTTCGCCCAAGTTGAATTATTACCAGGGCAATTGGATACCTCGGAAGAATTACACCACTTGATTTTATATGCCGATAGTTCCGTACCTACCAAGTGTATTCTATACCAAACGAATTCTGTACCGATGTTGTTTGTACCAAATACAGTCTGTACCACGTTTCATCTATACTCCAACGACTGGAATACCAAAAAAAACTTATACCGAGGAATTGTTGTCCCAAAATGTTATTTCTACGACTAATTAAAATTTTACCAATATTTTTTTTCACCAGAATAATTCCTACCAGTCAAAAATATATCGCCGATAATTTTGTCTAAATTATTTATAGATCAGGTGTATTTTGTACCAAGTGTGTATTGTATCTCAGGTGAATTGACACCAACCGTATATTCCACCCGGTGTATTCTTACCAGACGACGTTCCGTCTGTCGGTTAAGAAGAAATTTTTGTTGGATAGGTAGATATCCTATTTGATTAGTGTATGTTTTTTCCGTCTGATGGCTGTACTAGTACTGCCAAGCTCCCGTTTTGAAATTAGGCTATATGGACCAATCGCCCAACGCTTCTCATCTTTTTCTTTGATAAAAAAAAAAA